>JARSSU010038674.1:0-89919 GCA_029619165.1 Eurosta solidaginis
TGAAATGGTGTATTATTTCGTCACGCAACCTGAAAATTGTGTAAAGTCTTAAGGCAGAGATAGACCACCATTAAGTATACCGAACTTATCAGGATGTAGAGCGGAGTGATTAGCCATGTCCGTCTGTCCGTCTGTCCGTCTGTCTGGTTGTATGCACACTAGTCCTCAATTTGAGCCATCTGATACAAGATTTGACGTGAGCGGGTGTACTTGGGGTCGTCGACTAGACATTGTCGAACCGGCCGCTCGGACCACCTATAGCCTAATATACTGGCCATACAACGATTCTTTCAGACACAGAGGAGTTGTTGTCATATCGTCTAACCCAATATTACAGATTGAAGCTTCCAAAACATATCACATATACTTTCGTGATAGATGTGCACATATGTTTGCTGCACAAATTGATGAGATCGTCGTATATATATAGTATCTCTCCTCAACCGCTGTCGCTCAGGACACTTTTCGTAATTACTGCCCTATTTTAAGAGAGAGGCTTCAAATTTCAGCGAATGCTTACGTATATAGCATATATTGTGTCTGAAAAAATCATAAAGATCGGTGGTATATATAGTATATATATATAGATATATTAGTATATATATATATATTTCGCAAATTTTTAGCCCATTTTAACAGCTAGAAGCTTCAAATTTCACCGAATATTTACTTATATAGCATATAATGTTGTCTGAAAAAATCATAGAGATCGGTTGTAATTAGTATATATCTCATACAACCGATTGTTCAGATAAGAAACTTTTCGCAATTTCTACCCCATTTTAACAGCTATAAGCTTCAAATTTCACTGATTGCTTACGTATATACATATATTGTTGTCTGAAAAAATCATAGAGATCGGTTGTTATATATAGTTATATCTCATACAACCGATTGTGCTCAGATAGAGGAAACTTGCGCATCCTTGCGCACATTTCTGCCCCGTTTGAACAGGTAGAAGCTTCACATTTCACAAAATGCTTTCGTATATAGCATCTCATATGGTTGTCTGTAAAATCATAGCGATCGGTGGTATATATATTATATACTTCCTATAAACTGTCATATGACGCTTTTTTACGGCTAGAAGCTTCAAGATTCATCAAATAGTTCGTTTACGTCATATATTTTTGAAATACGTGATTCGTAGCCATAGTTTTACATGCAGACCACAAAAAACGTGAAGCTTTGCATCCTCACACAGATTACCTACCTATTTTTATTTTATATTTATCTTAAAAATCGTTTAGATATGTCAAAATTTCACCAAAGCTTACGTGTATAGCATATATTGTTGTCTGAGAAATCATAGATACCGGTGGTATATATAGTATATATCCCATACAACGGATTGTTCAGATAAGAAACTTTGCGCAATTTCTTCCCATTTTAACAGTATAAGCTTCAAATTTACCGATCGTTACGTATATAGTATGTATTGTTGTGTCAAAAAATCATAGAGATCGGTGATATATATAATATATATATGATGGTATATATAGTATATATCTTAGTATATATATTCTCTACGATTTCGGCCCCATTTAATCAGCTAGAAGCTTCAAATTCTACCACAACTGCTTACGTGTATAGCATATATTGATGCCGGAAAAAATCATTGAGATCGGTGTACACATAGTAATATATCTCATACAACCGATTGTTCAGATAAGAAACGTGCGCACATTCTGCCATGTTTTAACAGTTCGAAGCTTCATTTCACAAAGCTTACGTATATAGCATATATTGTTGTCTGAAAACAATCATAGCGACCGTCGTGTATATATATTCTCATCTTCATATTAACTGTCATTTGACCCTTGTTTTACGGGTGCTAGGAGCTTCAAAATATTCATCAATTTGGCATCAAAGAGTTACGTTCGTCATATATATTTTGAAATACGTGATTCGTAGTCATAGTTTTTACACGCAGACCACAAAAAACTGAAACTTTGCATCCTCACACAAAGTACCTACCTGTTTTTTATTTTATATTTATCTTAAAAAATCGTTAAGGTATGTAGATCTGTTCACTATATATTTCTTATCTTTACATCCGATTATTCGGAGATTACGAACGGGATAAGATTATTGTTCAGCCCCATTCATGAAAAGGTATGAAGTCTTCGGCACAGCCGAAGACAGTCCCGTTTCTTACTGTTATTATTTATATTACACTTATTATTTTTTAAAGTTATTGATTTAGACAGTTTGTTTCCCATGCATCAACTCTAACTCTCAACTTATTTGACAAGTGCGAATGTGTTGTGGAAAATCATCACGATCTCAACCAATACCTCATACTGTTAAATGATGGATGGAGAGTGAAAGATTAAACATATTTTGACTTGTTAGATTTAACATGCCAAAATTTTAATTACTTTCACATTCACACATGTTACTACTTATGCATTATAAATTTTTCTTATCTCTCCAGATACCCGCAATGTTTAATCCTTTCAAATTTGTGAAAGAGACATTGTCCACACATATAGTCTGTCATAATATCAACCCCGACAGTAGCTAAAGGTCACAGATCCGCGTTCGTGTCGTGAACATATAAGACTCTAAACGACAATACGTTACGTTTCAATATTTAGGAAAAATTAAAATCATGAATTCACACGTGCAAAAGGTAATCTATACATTCTACGCAGAGTCATCAATTATTCTAACTCTCAGTTGGGCACCACGCGCGTCGCGTTGCGAAAGGATTCGCCGAGAGTATGTATGTGTGTGTGTGCACCTCCTATGATTTATTATGTAAATGAAACATCTATGGGTTTCGGACGGTTACTTCATTCTCAGCAGCAATCTTATTGTAAAGTACTTTTGGGTGTAAACAATCTTCAGTTTTCCTGTTTGCTTATGGATATTTAGGATTCACAGCAATGTTCTTTTCGCTTATCCATGCATCAAGATGTAGAGAAACATATTCCATGCTTTTGTGTGTCCGCGGAGATCGACAGCGAAATGCCAAACATAGTAATTTGCATTACGTAAACACATCTGTTATGTGACATTTAATAGGCAATGGAAAATGTTTAGTTTTGTTTTTCTCATGATATTTACATAATGGGAAGTGTTTTGGATTTCTAAGCTTACAATGCTTAGGAGTTGATTTTCAACTTTCCACGCTTATGGAATTTCCGAATGTAACAATTGATGTGAATCTCGTTTTATAAGATATATGCCTGTGCACGGGAGAAAATTATGTTGCCTCTAAAGCGTATAGTTGTTTGAGTCGCTGAAACGGTCAGAATCGATCGTGGGTGGTGAAGCCAACTATCTTTAGTCCGCGCCGATGCACTGTGTTTATACTAGGGACGATGATTCGGGATCTGAAGTCAATAACCGGTGATCGTGCCGGATCTGACCCATAAAAACGCGAATTAGCCTGATATAGATTTCTTATAGTTTTTGTTTTTGCGAAAATTGCGACACATGTATATATGTGTATATAGAGGTATAATGCAAAACGCAAGTTTGTAAAAGAACAATAAATAAAAACAAGCAAGGACGGGACTGTCTCGCTGTGCCGTAGCACGTATCCATACCCTTCAGGAATGGGGCTGAACAACTGAAATGTATCGTCGCATTCGTAAATCCAATAATCGGTTGTTTAAGATATGAAATATATAGTGAACAGATGTACTATACCTAGCGATTTGGATAAATAAAAAATAAACAGTAAGGAAGTTAAGTTCGGGTGTACCGAACATTAATACTCAGTTGAGAGCTATGGTGACAACATAAGGGAAAATAACCATGTAGGAAAATGAACGAGGAACCTGGAATGTGTTTGTAGACATGGTATCAAATGAAAGGATTAAGAGTATTTTATGAGGGAGTGGGCCATAGTTTTAGGTGGACGCCATTAGGGATATCGCCATAAAGGTGGATCAGGGTTGACTCTAGAATTTGTTTGTACGATATGGGTATCAAATGAAAGGTGTTAATGAGTATTTAAAAGGGAGTATCTTAGTTCTAGGTGGACGCCGTTTCGATATCGCCATAAAGGGGGCCAGGGGTGACTCTAGAATGTTTGCAATATGGGTATCAAATAAAGGTGTTAATGAGTATTTTAAAAGGGAGTTCTGTTCATAGGTGGACGCCGTTTCGAGATATCGTGAGGATGCAAAGTTTCACGTTTTTTGTGGTCTGCATGAAATAGCCATGACCACGAATCACTTATCTCAACAATACGAGTGTAGACGTAAACGTAGGTATTTGATGAAATTTGAAACTTCGAGCCGTTAAAAAGGGGGCAGAAATGACAGTTTATATGGGGTATATAATATATATACCACGATCTCTATGACTTTTTCAGGCACAATTTATGCTATATACGATACGCATTTTGGGTGAAATTTGAAAGTTCTAGCTATTAAGATCGGGCACAAATTACGAAAAGTTTCTTATCTGAACATCGGTTTATGGGATATATACTCATATAGCCACCGTTCTATAAAATTTTTTCAGTTAACAATGAATGCTCTATACGAAAGCATTCGGAGAAATTTGAAGCCTCTAGTTGTTAAAATGGGGCAGTAATTACGAAAAGCTTCTTATCCGAAAACAATCGGTTGTAGGGGATATATGCTATATATACGACCAATCTGATCCAACAAGTGCAATATACGAAAGTATATGATGAAGTTTGAAGCTTCAATCTGATAAATTGAAGAAGATATGACAAAATCCTGTTTTCCTGGAAAATCGGTTGTATGGGGGATATATGCTATAGTGGTCCGATCCGGCCGGTTTCGACAAATGTCTAATCGGACACCTAAATATACCACGCTCACGAAATTTTATCATATATATCTCAAAAATTGAGGGACTAGTTTGCATACAACCAGACAGACGGACATAGCTAATCTACTCAGCTTTCATCCTGATCATTTCGGTATAGTTATTGGTAGGTCTATCTATTTTCATTTAAGGACTTACAATTTTGAGATTCGTGACAAACTTAATATACCACTTCATTTTCATGAAAGGTATAAAAATGTTAACAAAAGAGATCATCGCAAACCATCTCTTTAGGGATTAATCGCAAAATATTTTGTAAGCATAGTTAACGTTCACAAAGAATTTCGCTCACCAGACGTTGCGAGCTTTTAATTTATAAGAGGAACACGAAGTTTTATGAGATCAGCGTTACATCACGAATTTTGCAAAATATGAGATAATTGAAACGTCATTCACGCGAAATGGAGTATATAAACTCTATTTGGTTTGAAATCCAATGGAAAATTGCCCTTACCAAGTAGTCTGAAAATAAGACGAAAGTCCCCGATCTTCTCTTCCAATTAGCGTCTTGCTGCTTTTAATTTTTCTTACAAATTGGCGGGATGTGACCTACATATTTTACGCCGACATCCGAACGGAATCTGCAAGGCTGATGAGTTTTCACTGAGAAGCTGTTCATGGCAGAAATACACTAGGAGTGCTTGCAAGATCACTTCCGAGGGGCGATCCGCTTAGAGAAACTTTATTCTAATTGAAAAAAACTTATTTCTAAAATTTTGATGCGGCGTGAACCCAGGATATTCGGTGTGGTAGGCGGAGCACGCTACCACACCACACAATGCCCGGCCGCCGTGCCTCTAGAAGTATTGATGGAATATTCTATGGGCGGTATAACAACACCAAATTTCTTTCAGACTTCTTTCGTATGAAGACAGACTTGTTTGTGACATTTCATAATTGGCTTTCAATAATTACATTATTCAAACAAATGCTGATTTTAAATTAAACTTTTTCATTATTCACTGAATTCTCAAATTGAGGTTTTAGAACATACTAATAAAAAAGAATAGCATCCGGTTTACAAAAATTCTGTTGAATCATAACATGAGTCCAGATTGGTCCAAGTGAATAAATTGTGAACAATGAAAATATAACACTCTTGCCAATCACTGTGAGGGACGAATGCTTTCAGGTACATTAAGAAAAGTTTCTCAACATACATACATACATACTTGGTAGTTATATTATTACGGTGACCATAAAGTTTAAAACAAAAATGACATGAGC
Source organism: Eurosta solidaginis (assembly GCA_029619165.1). Classification (NCBI taxonomy): domain Eukaryota; kingdom Metazoa; phylum Arthropoda; class Insecta; order Diptera; family Tephritidae; genus Eurosta; species Eurosta solidaginis. The sequence continues at coordinate 6,043 of JARSSU010038674.1, forward strand.
ATTTTATTCTAGGCTTTGGAATGCATGTCATTTGATTGCTATGCGTATATATTATAGCCATTTATTTCATACTTATGACAAAGGTGGGGGCGGTGACATATTGCAACTTACCTTATGGCCTCTTCAAATGGTCATAAAGTCATTTGGTCTTATAACCAGTTCAACCTTTTTCACATCTGACTTTATGGTCATTTAGGAAATAGGGTTTAAAATTTCGACAAAAAAGGTCCGCATGTTGATTAGACGTTTAGTTAAATATGTTGTTCCTATTTCAAAGAAATACAAACCGGGCCTGTTTCTAGTCCGATTTGTCGATGCAGTGCAACCAGAATATAACAAGTCCCGCGGACGAAAATTTCGTGCGATTTTCTGCTCCAATTTTTTTTAACTTTTCGTTGAATAAATCCTTCTTAATTTCAAGGTTCCTCGGCACACTGGAAAGAAAGCAAATTATAGGGAAAAAAGCGCCAGAGGCGAAAAATTTGGGTTGAGAGTCCTTTTCATTTTCAAAGTGTTCCTCGTCGGACCAGAATTTATTCCGATTTGTCACTGGAACGAACCTAGAGCGAGATTTAATGTTTTGTTGATGTCTGAAATTTATATTCTGTATTTTTATTTCTGAATTTTTGTTTCAGAGTTTGACTTCTGATTTTGGCTATCTGAAAAAGGGTTCTGACTAATGTTTTTGGGAAAACTGTGAATTTTTGTTTTCTGAATTTATGGGGAGAGCCCCTTCACCACGTGCAGAAATGTCTTTTTCTAAGAGACATATACATAGCTCTGTTTGGTTCTAACTTTGTAAAATTTTTACTGGTTGTATATTTTTATATATCAGACCAAATCTGTAAGCCGAAAATAATAAAACGTAAAAGTGAATTCACTGTTTGTTAATAATTAAGTCAGAAGTGGAGGTGCGTAGTAAAATAATCACTTGTCACTTTGAAGTTCGAGTTTCCTTACTCAATATAGTGTGCGGAGGTTTCGAGTTAGTTTTCTATTCCAATAATATCACAATAGCGTAGTTGATAACTTACCTACTACAGGTCAGTTCCAAACGCCTCAGATTCTAAAACGAGTACACTAGTAGCCGATTCGAGCCAGACTTCGTTCAAAGTTTTAATTTATTTTGTTAAACAGCTGTCAAACGCAGAAGCATGGGCTAGTCGGCAGAGTACCCATGTTCGAATGTCAGTATTTGTAGGAAAAAATAGGTTATATCGTTGTTTAAACTTCATTACCGTCCATGTTGGTTAAATTTTGGTAGGGAGCATAAATACTAAACTAAAACTTTTTTTGGAAAAACGTAGTTATAATTGGACAATCCACAAGAGTCTCGTATTCATTGTAAACTTAATAAAGTTATAAAACTTTGTGTACAACTATGTTATAGTATGTATAGTAAAAAACAAGTAAGGAAATCTAAGTTCGGGCGAAACCGAAAGTTACATACCCAGCAAGTGCTTTCACATACATATTAAGGATACATTTCTTCTTCTAAATTTTAGGCGGTGTCAAGCCTATTGTCGCAATTTTACCAAATTTCTATTTTTTTGCCTTAAGCCTAGGGCGAGGAAAACTTTTAAAATTTCTTCAAAATGTAAGCGGTGCCACGCCCATTTTCACAAGGTCAACCCACATATCAAGTTGCCATCACTTTATCGGTCATTGGTGATGATTTGAAGCATTTTCTCCATTTCTGATATCGAAAAAATGGGCGTAGCTGTCGTTCGATTCCGCTCAATTCAATGTCTATCTATTCTGGGTTTGCATATGCCAGCTAATCAGTTTTCGTAAAAATAACTAAATCTCGTCATGTTAGTTTTGATATAAGGAAGTCTATGTATGTATGTCTACTAGGAAAACTATGTATGTATATCGATCTCCGGTTCTTTTATGCCATTACGTAATACCGTTATCCAATATAAATGTTATAGTACTCTTGTGTACTTAAAATAGAGAACGCATGGTCACCTTAGGTGTAATACGCCACAGTAGTAGCACACCTGCCTGACGACGAACATTTTTATGAATACGGCTTATGGCATGGTTTCAACCTATATACAGGTTGGCTCATCTGTAAAGCAACAAAATATGTCTGTTCAAATTGTCAAATCTGTGTATTGGTGTTGGTGCGAATGGTATGGAATGGAAACATAAAACTTAGCACCGTTTTTGTATGTGTAAGTAAAATGTTGCCAATGTGTTGGTTTCATTTTGAGTTTGCCATCTCCTTTTGACAATCCCTTCGACCATGCAATGACATAAATAAAATCAGCTGATGAGATGAGCCAACCTGTACATAATTGAACCATGGCTTATGGTTTCATCTCGCGCTTTTTTTGGCATTAAAAGACAAATTTTCCAGTCGTACTTCTCATACAAATGTATACACTCTTAATTAAGGTGTCCCTTATTTCCTAAGATTTTTATTTTTTATTTATTTCGAAAAGTCTTTAGATTTACCTTAAAAAAAATGTCATATACAAAAACAGTCTGCATATCTGTGCAACTATAGAGATTTCTGGGGATCTAAATAACTGCCTTGACTAATGACTTCAAAATACATAGATTTCAAAATAACGTACACCCTAATATGCATGTAAACGTTTGTTTAAATTTAGTAGACATGCAACAATTTTAAGTGGAATTTTTTATTGATCGTTTTAATAGAATTTTTCTTCATAACAAAAATGATTTTTATTGATTTTCCCCTTTGATTAGTTTGTTTCACTTCACTTAGCGGCATAAAATCAAAGAGACAGGAAGGGGCAGGTATTAGCAAAACACTTCAAAGCAATTTCAAGGTGAAAATAATGTGGCACACTTCGTTTTGAAAACAAAAAATTTGAAAAAGAATAATAAAATAGCTAACTTTTTCTTGAAATAAAAATAATACGAGGAGAAGTGTGTGTGAAACTGCTTAAGCAGCGGAGAAATTAAAAAAAAATGCAAATGTTGAAATTCGCAGAATTCGAAAGCAAAGAGACTAAAAGTAACAAATTTAGTGAGCACTGCCGCATATAACGAATAGCGGATCTACGAGGGAGGGCAATCGCAGTTATGTAAATTCTTGTATAGCCATTGAGAAAATTTCGCCGTGATGTGACTGTAGCGTGCTCAGCCTACTACACCGAAGGTCCTGGTCTCAAAACCCAGGCAATTAGCACCAAAATTTATAAAGAAGTTTTTTCAATTAGAAAAAAGTTTTTCCTAAGTCTGGTCGCCCCTCGGCAGTGATTTGGAAAAGACTACGAGTTTACTTCTTCTTAATGAAAATTGATATGCGTTGCAGATGCCGTTCGGAGTAGCAATATGTAGGGATAGTTGAAATTGGAGACAAGCTCGGCCTTAATCTCCTCGAAAAAACTATGACGATCCATCCGCAGTTACAGGATCAGTTAATAAAACCACCAAATATGACTTAAAATTAATTGCCTTTACCGAGAGCTCTTCCATATTACCGATCTATGAAATTCATAAAAAGACATAGTCCAGACCTAAAGACGCGATTCAAAATAAAGACATTTTCGTTTAAATTCTGCCATAAGATACTACTTTTTATAAATTAATAACTCCCAGCAGACCCCGAAGCCAATTTCCCGCCATACTTTCGTCAAATGTGCTTGCATGAAGGGATGAGGGAGGGATTTTTTTGTCGATAGCATGGTTTCCGAGAAAGCCGAAACAGTGTGTCCGCAAAAGACAGCAGATCACAATGACGAATGGAACACTCCTTAAAAGTATCGCAATATCCCGCACCTAACATACGAAATGACACACGGCCAAACAAGAAGAGTCAAAAACTCTCCCAGCGGGTTAGGGGGCTTAGAATATACCCACGGCAGGTATGCCTGTGCAGCGCAACCGTTTCAAGGGGTTGCCATAACAATATATAGCTTCTCCAACCCAATTGTAAAACTCACCTACCACCGTGGCGAATCCTGTTTCTTTAACAGCCAAGGCTCTGGCGACCCCAATTTCCCAAGGTTTCATGTGGTCATACCAAATCGTTCCGAGATGGTCGGGTAGTACCTTAATGGTGCTTGTTACCGCAACGTACCGGATCTGCATCCGGCAAAGGACCATCAACATCGATAACACTCCCCAATGCCTTCGGTAAGTTTCCTTATCGCTACAAACAACAACAAAAATAACAAGAGTCAAAACCCACTATCATTTCTACGACGCTTGGTGACCACAATAAAAAATGCAGCTCTACATATCGTTGGGTTTAAGTTTAGACAATTTGCTTTCCTTCGGAGGCCATTTGAAGAGCCGGTGTAGTGCTAGGAAACTACAACTAAGATGAATTTACTAATGGCAAACATAGGAGATCCAAAGCCATGCACAAGGAAGTTGCTTAGCCACAGCCTGCTGCGATTGTTCACCTAATTGCACGGTTACCGCAAGAGTCCGACTCTGTTTTGATGCGGGGTCCCATACCGATATGTCCTCTAAATGAAAAACGAGAAGAACTGTAATATCAATGCAGAGCGCGAGAGAATATTGTTGCCATTGAAGCACGAGTAAATCGATCCCTGCTGCAACAGCAGTACAGTAGCATGCACAGGAAGTTGAAAAAAGAACTATTTCCCGAACTGGACGACCTTGTTTGATGAGCGATCACACGAGTGATTCGCGGTTTGCTTTCGCCCTGAATATATCTCCATAAATATGCCTGCAACACAAGTCTCGACATACTCGCCAACCCACTGCCTATACTAGCAGAGATATAGAGACGACGTACAGAACACATGCTTCGAGTATGATAACTATTCGCTTAACAACGAAAAGAATTGTTATGATGTACTTGTCGCCCGTATGCCAAGTAGTAGTGTCATCATAAAGTGAGCCTGAGGCAAATGGCCAGTGGGATACGATCAAAGAGCTATGTGAGGCGCATGTGTCCTGTCCAAACGATAATAGTATGATAACGTGCTCATTAGCATGACAGTAGCCACAGAGCTCACGCATACTATGCCTCCTAGCTAGCCGAAGTAATGCTTAACGCGGTCACAGGGGGAGCAAAACTGCACATGCTGCTTCGCAGCACAGCGAGGTAAATTTATAGCGATTATCTAATTGAACTCTCTATTAAGAAGAGGAAGAGGGATATTATCTATCTTGGAGAGTGTACCATAAGCTATTGTCGCGTCCTAGCAAAGAAAAGTGAATGAACCACAACGGATATTGTGTTCTGATAGCATAAGATAGGTTGACCTGGCTGGTCGGAGCATCACCTCACCTGGCACTCGAAGACGATTTCCACACGACAGTTTTGATAACCCACATTCTCCTCTCGTCTCTCTTATGCTTTATCACCCCTCGCAAACATAACCACCCACTCCCTATACTCTATTCTCTCATTCTCCCATCCCTTAGAACATAATTTGACGTCTCTTTTTTCACCTAGCATTTCCATCTCTCCTCCCTTCGTAGGAATTTAAATACGATTGTTTCTACTACTTACAGAGCTGCCTCATCGGATGTTGTCAAGGGTCCAGGCTAAGAACCATTTATCAGGACGGTACTGCATTATAGATACTGAGTTCATTTCAAAGAGAGCCTACTCAGTCGTATTGCAGGTGCATTAATCCCGTGGAGGTGGTGCTAGATCAAGCATGTTTTTTTCTAGGATGTCCGTGGTTGTGACAGTTTAGTCCCCAAAACTGCCTGTTCAGAGCATTTCGTTGTGCTCTTTCAGTACCGTGCTCTCTGCGCTCACTATGTACGTGGTGTTCAGGGGAGTCATACGCAGACATCCGTGAAAGTATCTGATTGCAAGAAGTAAGAAAGAGAAGAGACAGACAATTTCGGTTTACAGATCTTTGGGTGACTAGACAGCCTGCGAGTGTGACACCATCGACTCGTGACACGCTCCATATTGCCTAAATCCTCACACAGAAGCGGGGATAGACGTCACCTCATAGTCACCCACCGTTAGTCAGCCACGATTCTTGACGTGTGTGTGCCTTTGTCACTACAGTAGAGTTCAATAAGCATAATGCTCAGACTGATGAGCAGACCTCATTAATAATCGCATATGTACATACATCATAGCAGATTGACCGTGTAATAATCCAGTCGATCGTGATGAAGTGCACCTCCTATGCTCCTATTGATATCAGCGGCTGCCACTTTGACGCCGCTCGGCATATCATAAATTCAAAGTAATACTGGCGCACGTTCTATGAGTTGTAAATTTATGCACTTATGTATATTTATATTCGTTTATAGCGTCGGCTCTAATCTATTGTGCCAAGAAGCATATCTACTATAATGCCATATGAAGGGTGTATAATAATGCAGTGAATTTGGTGCTCGCCGTCTGGCAACAAGTTTCAAATTCGGTGTCTTTGCGCGATGCGGTTTATTATGCGCGGCATATGTCATTGTATCTGTTGAAACAATTGAGTATGGTGTGTGTTTAGGTTGGTGTGACTAGGGACAGGGCAGAAACCATGTGGGGCGCGGTGTGTGATCCATATGCGTTTGACTGAAATACTTACCAAGTGCTCTCTTGCACAGTAATCATGGACCAATGTATGTTTATAAAACGGCTCATCGAGATTAATTTTCTTGTTTTAAACAATCGTAGTGACGACACAATGAAAGGTGGAGTCGTGTGTAAAATTCCCCGTAAGTGGGAAGAGCTTCAATATCATTCACTAGGAAATGGTCAGAGGTGGTTCTTTTACAGCAGCTTATATTTCCGACGCTTGCAGACAATATCTCAGGAGTAGCCAATGAGTAGCCATTTGGAGGTGAGCTAATGTGAGATGGAGGAAACATAGCTGGAGGACACGTCTAGTAGCGTCTGATCACCATAAGTGCTGCGCAAGCGGACGTCTGCCTTAGTTCAAGCGGCTCGCTATATAAACGTAGTATGTCATAAATGCCTCATTCACCTGAGAGGATTGTGCGCTGAACTTGGGACCACATCATATAATCACACGCCAATGAGGATCCTAACAAAGCTTTTATGGGTTACATTAGGGAATTTACCTGGAATGTCCGTTCCTTAATAGGATGCTACGATGCCCGCTAGTTTATGCCTTCGTGAAAACCAAAGCCATCCAAAAAATGCGACTGGACGTAGGAAGTAAAAAGGACAATAAAAGTTGTGATGTTTACTGCACGGCCATGCAAATAAGCACACTTCGGTTTTGGGATTGTGGTGTGAGATAGACTTCGTTAGCAGGTACTATAGTTCACGCCTCTGCACGAATGTCTCGCCGCTATCTGCATAAAATAAAAGTTTTACTATCTCGATGGACGAGTAGTGCGATGTGGTGAAGACGACATGCTATGAGAGATGCCCCCATCATGTGATAAAGTCGTGCTTGGTGCATTTAACATCGGGGTAGGCAAAAATGTTTTGGCCCCGACGTCGAAAGTTCAGCTCCACAACAAAACCTTCCTTGATGATGAGTTGAACGACTTCGCCGGAGCTCGAAACATGATCACATCCAGAACCAATTTAAATACCTCTAAGGAGTGATTTTCAGATGCGAACGTGCAATTCTGGCCACTTTGCATGGTAGCGGGTGGCACACGCCGCCAGCACGTGCATCAACCATGATGTGTTGTTGTGTATTTGAGTTTTCAAATTTTCATGAAAGGGTTGCCTTTAAATATCGGCAACAGTTTGCTTTGATCTCCAGTCATCGTTGCAGGCAAGTTGATGATATACATAATTACATACATACGAACACACTCGACTCTCAACGACCCCCAAATGCTGACTACATACATATTAACGCTTGAGTGAGTCAAAGCCGGTGAATGGTTGATTGTGTTTGGATAAATGACGCGAACGATCGTGCGACTTGTATAAAAAATCTCATTCATATACAAAGACAAACATTTATACATGTGGGTGATCGCGACGTTCATTGACGGCTTCGAGCACTCAGGGGCAAAACTATTCTTCGGGCTAAAGGAGTGTGACAGACGCCGCCTTTTGTGATTTTTACAAACTTATTGTTTCTTTTTGCTCTTATTCGATTTATAATAAATGTTTATAGTTGTTTTTGCAAGTATTAGCGAAAAGTGTGAAAATTTAAAAGAAGAAATGTGGAATGATTTTTAATGTCGGCACTTTGTAACGACATTAGCGTTTTGCGTTCTTGATTGAGATATGGATTTGTACGAGGATTTGTCTTTTCGTTTAGTCATGGTAAAGGAAGCAATTGAGCATAAACTTGTGAAATGATAAGGGCATAGAAGTCCATAAGTTAATCGGATGCATATAGATATATCTATTTCTTTGTGTGTGGAATATATGCCCTAGGTGTTTTTATAGACATTGCCGGAGCTTTCAACAATGTCTCGAAAAGAATAATCATTGACTGTCTCACTCGACTGAAGTTCATCCAGCTATAAAAAATTGCATCGGCTCCATGTAAAGCTGCAGATGATCACATCGCAATGGGGTCTGTACGAGGCAACGGAATCTGTAAACAGAGAAAATGCCGGGGTGGTTTTATCACGCATGCTGTGACGCGGGTTATAAACCAATACTAGGCGGTTCGACGGCAGACAGTCAAACGTACGGCATATGCAGATGACGTTCAGTCATCATAAGTGGCAGATTCCTAACAACAATCAGCTCTTTGATGGATCAGGCAGTTCGGGATGTTCATGCCTGGGCATCTGGAGTCGGGTTCATCACCAACGCGTGATAAAACCGATCTAGTAGTATTTACTAGGAAGTATAAGAACCCTATTGGACTAAGCCTAAGCTTAGAGGAGGTAACCCCCGTAAGAAAAATATAGCAAAAAGCTATCTAGGAGTTATACTAGATAGTAAGTTGTAGTGGAAACTCCATGTGGAAGAGAGAGCGAAGAAAGCCTCCGCGGCACTGTATGCATTGGATATTTACGGCAATTGTCAAACACATACTTGACTATGGGGTTCTTGTTTGGTGGACAGCCACACAAAAAATACCTATACCAAAAAACTTGAGAGGGTATGCAGAGTATCAATGATAGTATAACGGGTGCCTTAAAAACTACCCCGACAGCAGCATTGCATGCCATTCTACAAATCTCGCCGCAGCCTAACGCCCAAAAACATTGCGTTAGCAACTTCAACAAGGCTTAAGGCCTAGGGGCAGCTTGAGTGCAGGCCTTATGGCCACAGCAGTATAGCGCCATCTAATATCGGTCAAACGGACTATATGGTCCCGTATCTAAGCTTCGAAAGCGACCGTGTGGCCACAATTGAGCCGGAGGGTTGGTTACAGGGTGCAGAAATGGCAGATCATACTATATACGTGTTATACGGATGGTTCCAAATAATGGAAGGGGTTGGGTCTACTGTTTCCGTGTTAGACCCAGAAATAAGTATATCCTACAGGTTGCCAGATTACTGCAGCATTTTTCAGCGGAAATTATAGCGGTGAAGAAAGCAGCAGAAACTCTGAAGGAAGCGTGCTTAAGCTGCAGTCGCGTCAATATATATATTGTAACGAATTTACTTGCAAATCCTCTTATTTGCCCTTTTGTTAGGTTCGTATCGCTAAACTGTTGAATAAATAACTCCAATATTGAATAATGGAAAAATGGCATTTATTAAAATACTTCACAATAACAAACTGTGCAACGAATAGCTTAACCAAACTGATAGCTTAAATGAAACTGACTTTCAAAATAATACTGCTATTGCTCGCTAGATAGCGTCTTTGTCGTAACTGCTTGACAACTCAAATCAACTGAATTCCAGCGCCTCTACAATTTCCGCCTTTATACTCTTTGATTTCAAACCTTCGCATCTTCTAGGCGCTTCCAGAATCTACTAGTCCAGTAGCTCCCAAACTTCTCAGCTGTAACTACAATTGCACAATTTTATAGTTTTTCTCATTGCATACTTATAGGAGTATCTCAGATATATGCATGTGTTTGTGCATTGTCTCTTCGCTGCTCGTATACATACGTACATGGTACATATGTGTAGACGCAATTATTGTTTCGTTTACGTAGATACATAAAGATTGAATTATTGATGTGAATTCGCGTCACTGCTTAGCATCAGCTTAGATATAGCAGCACCCCTTAGTTTTGGTAATATTCGTAACAATATATATTGATAGTCAGGCTGCGATTAAGGCAATAATCTCACACAGTACTTCAACAAGAAGTGTTCTGGAATGCAAAGAAGCATTGGAAAAACTTCGCTCAGACCGGATCATACCCTTTACTGGGATGCCGATCATAAAAAGGATAGAGGGTAATGAAAAGGCAGATGAGTTGGCAAAGGAGGGTGCTATACTCGCTGAGTCGATGATAGACGTCAAGACGGCGCTTCCCAAGGCAGTCGGTTCTATGTACCGGAGCGACTCGGGATTTTTCCCGACCAAGGACTGTCATTTCAGTGTGACCCCATTTAATTTGTTTCGTCCCTCCCACAAATTGTCATCCTCCCAGCAGCTCCTTGCAGCAGGACTGCTACATATTCTCTTACTCCGGGAAGGTATCGAACCCAATCCGGGTCCGTCTCCTGACCCCGGTCCTGAGAAATGGTTTTGCTGCATTTGCCAGAAAAGAATCTTTTTAGGACGGTCATACTCTGTTCAGTGTGTCTCGTGCAAGGGATGGTTGCATCGGACAGGTTGTTCTGGGCTTGATCCCAAAACCCGACGTCCACGTAACTTTTATAAATCTTTTGTGGCTCCTTGCTGCTCACGCCCAAGGGCGTCCCGTAGTCTACGCCTAAGCGTATCCCCACTACCTTCCAGCAGCTTCGCTGCTCAGCAAGCCACAACAAGTACCCGCTGCTGCTCGCGCCCCACGGCGCCAACAACTCAAACAGCTGATACCACTCATAACTACTACCTTCGTAGTAGAGCTGGTAGCAATGCTGAGCATCAGCCCCTGCCCCCGTCTTCTTCTCCTCCCCCTCTTTTCTGGCAGCAATCGTGCAGGTCAGGGAAACAGACTCTTAGTCCCTGCCTCCGTTTGCACCGTCTGCCAGCACAGAATATATAGGTTTGCGACATCCGCTCAATGCAGCTCCTGCCTTGGGTGGTGCCACTTTCCTAGATGTTCTGGTCTCCGCGACGGCAACCCCTCGACGGGTTTCATCGCGCCATGTTGCCAGGTCGCAAACCCAAATCATCCGGGTACCCCAATGCTTGCCCAAGGGCGCCCAGTCCCAAGGCCACAACAGCAATTGCGTCCTGGCCTTCCACAACCTAGGCGTAGTCACCCCGTCACTTACCCCTAGAGTGGCGGCGTCACCCCTCATGCACTTCAGAATTCTGCAGTTCAACTGTAATGGACTAACTGGGAAGATTACGGAGATAGTCGATTTCATGAAGCGGCACAACATCCGCATTGCTGCGATTCAAGAGACTAAACTCACAGCAAGATCTGCATTGCAGACCTGCTCTGGTTATAATGTCCACAGGAAAGACCGCGAGAGCGGAAATGGAGGCGGCCTCGCGTTTATTATACACCACTCTGTGCAATATCATATATTTGATCCTGGCATCGACCGCAGTGACAATGTCTTAGAACGTCAAGGCCTATCTGTCCGGTCAGGCGATGCAAATCTAGAAATCATCAACATCTACATCCCTCCTGTCACCTGTTTGCCCCAGTGGATACCGCCCTAATATCGAGGCCTTACTCACTGGCAACAATCGCATTATCTTAGGCGATTTCAATGCCCATCACGACCTATGGCATTCAAACTTGCGGGCGGACAGTAGGGGTGAGATGTTGGCGGATCAAATAGACGAAACGACGTTCTGCACAATAAACGGAGACGCCCCCACACGTATGGTAGGAAGCTGTCATAGCTCGCCAGATATCTCAATCGTGAGCGCAGAACTCGTAAACTGCGTCAACTGGCAGCCGATGGTAACATTGGCATCCGACCACCTGCCCATACTTATTTCGTTCGAGCGTACCGCCGACTTCATCGTCACCGAAAAACGCACTTTCATAAACTTCAAAAAAGGAAAGTGGGAAGAATATAAATCTGCAACAGACAGCAGCTTTGCTGCCCTCCCTATCCCGACTGATGCCCGCCAAGGGGAGCGTGCCTTCCGTAAGGTCATTGAATCCGCCTCGGCACATTTCATTCCCGCCGGGAGAATTCCCGAAATCCGGCCCCACTTCCCGGCGGAGGCCGCGAGCTTAGCGAGGGAACGCGACCTTATAAGACAGCTTGATCCAGGCGACCCCCAAATAAGGGATATAAACCAACGCATCAGATTGCTTGTGGACGAACACAAGCGGGCGAAATGGGAAGAGCACCTAAGAGGTTGTAACCTCTCTACCGGTGTAGGTAAACTTTGGTCCACCGTAAAGTCCCTATCGAATCCGACTAAGCACAAAGACAAAGTTTCCATCGCCTTTGGCGATAAGGTGCTGTCGGATGCGAAAAAATGCGCGAGCGCTTTCTGCCGACAATATATAATGCATCCTACGGTCGACAAAGATAGACGGAGAGCCAATAGACACGCACATAAACACAAACTCAGCGCGTCACCAATTACCATCACCGCTAGAGAGGTTGAGGACGCCATTGGTCGCGCTAAACCATCCAAAGCAGTGGGCCCAGACGGCATAGCCATGCCGATGCTTAAAAACCTAGGGAAAGAGGGTTTCAAATATTTAGCGCATGTCTTCAACCTGTCTCTTTCCACCTTGTCATACCCGAGAAATGGAAAATGGCCAAGGTGGTCCCGCTACTAAAGCCTGGGAAACCAGCTAACGTAGGTGAGTCATATCGTCCGATATCTCTCCTATCGCCAGTGGCAAAGACGCTTGAAGCCATTTTGCTCCCTTATTTCCAAGCACATTTGCAGCTAGCCCTCATCAGCATGGCTTCAGAAAACTCCATAGCACTACCTCCGCGCTAAATGTCATTAGCACCCAGATAAATTGCGGTTTGAATCAATATCCCCACCATAGAACAGTACTCGTAGCGTTAGACCTATCAAAAGCTTTTGATACGGTCAACCATGGCTCGTTACTGCAAGACCTGGAAGGGTCTACCCTTCCCCCATGTCTTAAAAGGTGGACCGCAAATTATCTGGGTGGTCGGCAGGCATCGGTGCAATTCAGAAACGAAACATCAAAACAAAGGAGAATTAAACAAGGGGTGCCACAGGGTGGTGTCCTATCCCCGCTTTTGTTTAATTTCTACATATCTAAGCTACCTTCACCACCGGAAGGAGTCACAATCGTTTCCTACGCCGATGACTGCACAATAATGGCCACAGGCCCAGGCCCAAAGATCGATGAGCTATGCAATAAAATAAACGGCTATCTCCCTGATCTCTCCAGTTTTTTCGCCTCGCGAAACCTGGCATTGTCACCGACTAAATCTTCCGCGACCTTATTTACAACATGGACGCCCCAAATGTCGACCATATTGAACATCCACGTCGATGGCACTACGCTACCGACTGTCCTACACCCCAAAATCTTGGGTGTGACGTTTGATCAGGATCTACATTTTGGTGCGCACGCAACCGCAATTGTTCCAAGAATTCAGAGCCGTAATAAAATCCTCAAATCCCTTGCTGGCAGTACCTGGGGAAAAGATAAAGAAACGCTCTTGACCACATACAAAGCAATTAGCCAGCCGATTACGTGCTACGCGTCACCCATATGGTCGCCAAGCCTAAAAAACACCCACTGGAAGAAACTACAGGCCTGCCAAAATACTGCTCTCAGAATCGCCACGGGCTGTCTTCTTATGTCCCCAGAACACCATCTGCATAATGAGGCGAGAATACCCCCCATCAGGGAGAGAAATGAGATGCTGACCAAACAGTTTCTGTTGAATACCCAGAAACCTGGGCATCCCAACAGACATCTGATTGACGAACCAGCACCGCCTAGGGGCCTAAGGAGTCATCTCCGTAAGCATTTTGAGGAAATAAGGCACCTGAGAACCCAGCCGTATGAAGGGGAAAAACACAAGCAGGTCCTTGGTGAACTCCATAGACAGGCGTCGGACCTTTATGTCGGGAATTGCCCGGTGAATCCAGTACTTGAAGAAAAATATCCAGAACTCGCAGAAGAGGAACGCATACTCCCCAGGGAAACGCGTGTCACTCTTGCTCAACTTCGTTCTGGATACTGTAACAGGTTAAACTCTTACCTATCCAGAATCAACCCCGACATACAAAATGTATGCCCTGCTTGCAATGTGTCCCCACATGACACCAACCATCTCTTTAATTGTAATGTGGAACCAACGCCTCTAACACCCCTTTCCTTATGGTCCACCCCTGTTGAAACGGCAAGTTTCCTTGGACTCCCGTTAGAGGATATTGATGACAATTTGTGATCGGTCGCGGCTATTAGGTGGGGCGAGCATTGCTACAACAACAACAACAACATGATAGACGTCACAATCCGTTTGGGAGAAATCAAAAGGAGAGAGGAGGAATTGCATATGATCCATCAGGTACGAAAGGCGGGTAGAAAAGTGCGGGGCTGCAAAATTTCTAAGATCATGAGCAAAGCCTACTATACGATATTAGACTCATTACCTCTTAAGAGAGAAGACTTAAGGCTCATGATGGGCACGCTGACTGGATATTGCCTTCTGTCGTGACATACTTATAAGTTAGGTCTCGTCAGTAACAGCAAGTGCGGGAAGTGTGACCTACAGGAAGAAACGGTTGAGCACGTTCTGTGTTCGTGTCCTGCGCTCGCCAGGTCGAGGCACCAGCTATTAAGGGCGGCAGAGTTGTCAGATCTCGAAGCAGCAGTTAAGTTGGGCCCTAGAAAACTGCTAGTATTTGCCAAGAGGACGGAGTTATTCTATAACATATGTCCTTGCACCTGATAGGGGTTCTTCCGTTTGGTCGTTAAACAAATTCTGGTAACACTATGGACACATTAAGTCTATGTGAGGTCTTTATTGACCTGCCAGTTCAACCTAACCTAACCTTGCGTTGTCAACATATTTCTTCTACCTTTTCAGGGACGACAAATATGCCAGGTGAAAGCAGGTAATTAAAACTTGTCCGAATTCTGCACAATTTTTCTCTATATCTATCTGCTGCTGATGATATTGATAATATTGGCCTGAACAAATGCGTTGTGAGTTCTGCCCTCATTGGATTTGATAAAGAAGCCAAAAAAGTGGGTTTTGCGGTAAATAAGGCCAAGCCGAAGTAATTTCTGCCATCTAAAGAAAAAAATGGCACACTCGTTTCGTAGCAGCCACGTCACTGTTGGCGGATATAAATTTGAGACTGCGAAGGATTTCGTCTATTTGCGAACAAGCAGTGACGGCAAAAGCAATGTCAGCTTAGAAAGCAAACGGAGAATAACTCTTGCCAACAAGTGCTTCTTCGGACTGAGTAGGCGATTGAAAAATAATCACCTCTCTCGACGAACATAAAGCACGCTCTACAAGTCTCTCATCATACCTGATCGGATGTAGGGCCCGGAAGCATGTGCGGTTTTGAGAGAAAATAAGATGGCTCTTGGAGTGTTGGAGAGAAAAGTTCTCCAAAAGATTTATGGTCTGACGGTGAGTATAGAGGGAGGTATAATGATGAGCTGCATGGGTTTCTACAGAGACATGAAGATCGTGCAGCGAATAAAACCCCAAAGGCTTCGCTGGATACGTTATGTTATGTGAAAAAAACGGAGATGTTTCGGCCAAGAATAGTTTTCAGTCGAGATCGCAGTTGGAAAGCAGAAGAAGGGGAGACCTCTACTGAGTTTGGACCGGCAGGTGGAGAAAGATTTGGCCTTGCTTGACGCTCTCAATTGGCGTTAATTATTGCGAAACAAGAATAGCTGGCGTAACTTGTTACGAAACGTCCAAACTTGCTTTGGAAGTTAAACGCCAATTAATCATGATGACGATGGGTTCTGTTGGATCAAAATCTGCTATTAAATATGTCCATGCCGATAATAACAATAAAATATGTTTGGTATAATGTGGGACAGAAGTCGATCAAGTACATTCATTTGTTCCTGAGGATGGTTTCAGATTGAAATATCGACCAATTATATAAATTATAATATCACACAAATTATATGGTGTTTTATTTATCTTTGCGGTCTTGTGCTCAATAATTACACAAAAAGTTAAAATACACTTATAAGGCTATTAACAAAACTCAAAAACGGACATATTACATGCAAGACATATTTTACGTATATTGGGGTTGATACTGGATAAGTAAAGGCCTAACCCACTGCAATATCCAGAACCAAGTTGTGCCAGAGTGACGTGCGACTAATTGGGTTCGCTTTGTGTCACTACCAAATGGGTCGCAGATCCAGAAAACTTTTACACCAAAGCATCCGTAAGTTGTATTCTACCTATGCTTTGTGTAAAGTAGTAATCGCTTCGAAATGAACGCCAGGTTATGTTAAACTGGCCAGTCAATAAAGACATCACATAAACTGAATGTGTCCATCGTGTTGCCACAATTTGTTTGACGACCAAACGGTAAAACCCCAATTAGACACCAGAACTTATGTTATAGACTGACTCCATCCTCATGGAAAATACTAGAAGAGATCTGGCAAATCAGGCTCCCCTAGTATCTGTAGCGTTGACCTTGCGAGCGTAGGACACAAACACAGAACGTACTCAAATGTTTCTGCCTGCAGCTCGCATTTCCCACATCGTGAGTATAATGTCGTAGAATTTGCACATGATCTTAAACACTTTGCAGTCCCGCGATTCTGTCCACGCCTTTCCTGCTCTAGGGATCACATGCAACTCTTGTCTTCTTACAATTTTTTTTTAAACGGTTTGGGATATCTACCGTCGATTCCGCGAGTGTTGCACTTGCCAACTTATGGCCTTTTCGTTACTTTCTATCCCTTTATGACAGAGAACCCAGTACAGATGTATGATTCGGCCTGAGTGAGGTCTTTCCAATGCTTATTTCCATTCCAGTTCTTTCAATATATTTATTGACCCGTCTGCATCTTAAGCGCGATTTCTCCAGTATTTCTGTGGCGGCTACAATTTCTACCTGAAGACAATGTAGTGATCGGACAGCCTGTATAATCTACTTATTTCGGAAGATTGCTCGTAGCAAAGTCTTTGTCAGTGAACTGTCTTCGACATTCTTCCACAGTCTTAAGGGCCCATGGTAGGGTTGACCACTACACCCAACCGCTGCATAATTCTTAACGCTGTACGGTTATTCTAAGGGGGGTTATCCCAAGCTCTCAATCTCGCTTTCATCCTAACGTTAGTTCTTTGTCCGGGTTGGTAGACCGCTCTTTTACCATGCTAACTGACTGCACACCATCATCGCAATCCGCGTTCGAATTATCGCTGAAAGCGATTTCCTCTTCCCTCACCTGCGACGCGATGCCCTTTTCTTTCTCATGCTTCCATAATGTTGAAATTTTTCGTAAAATCACCTGCCCGACAAGGCGGGCTCAGTGATCTAATGTTAAATGTGGGAGTATATACCGTCCGCAAAAAAAGCGCCCTTTGCTGTGGCAAGACCTTCTTTACTTACCGAGGCTGTCCGGTGTCGGAAAGGCTCCATTTATATATAGCCAAAAATACCACTAGATGTAAATTGTACAATGAGCACGAGGGATTGGCAGGTTTGACCACCGATATCTCGCCTCCCTCCATCGAAGCGAACCGGTGAAGATGCGGGCACCTAAGCCACTATAGTCGGACGCTATGCCCTATAGTGGGACGCTATACCCTCACACCAACGGCAAAGTGCCTGCTGTAGTGAGGGCACTCGGTGAATGTAGATCAACAAACTTTTCTTTGATTGCAGTTTTGTTTAGCACTGCAACCTTCAAAAAGTCTACTCCCATACGAATAGAAGTATCTTGGTCCTTCATTTTTGGTAATTCTATCTGTCATTTTGAAAACAATAACACACAAAACGCCTCCAGCTGTATGACATTAAAAAATGAACAACCTATTAAAACCTAATAAAAAAATGTGCAACAATAGAAATTATAGCGCATCCCGTAATATTTGTCTGTCTTTCTTCTGGTGAATGCCCCGCACATAGGGAGCTAAATAAAATATTTTTACAATTCAGTGTTGTGGAAAAATTCGCAACAATTGCAATTATACGCATACTCGTAAGGTATTGATCCTTTGAGCTGATGGTTGATGTGATAGCATTAGTTCGAGGGAGTTTTTTTTTGTTTGCGCGTGAGACAAAGACCTCTAAACCACAGGCGCGGATTAATGTCAAGAACTATAAAACGATTGAAAATACAAGGCCACCAACAAATTGAAACATCGACAAATAAAACAAACATTGATCGTTCAGTAGCAGATCGTGCGATGATCTTTATGATCTACGCTATTATTTTAGCTGTTTCAGATATTTGTTTCGTCTAGTTTTTGTGGATAGTTTTTTATGGATTAAATTGCCTGAAATTTCTTTTGTGCAAAAGCTAGCTGTTGCATAGTTTTCTTTAGTGTGAAGAAATTGAGTTATTTTTATAAAATTATTTGGGGAGTTTTTTTCCATGCGCGTGTGTGATCAACCACACGCTCCAAAATGAAATATTAATAAGCAGCTAAAATAACAAAGTTTTTACCATCGAAGCAAGGAGCTGAGTCTACTAAGAAGAAAGGCAAATGAAATATTTAAGCTGGCAAAGGTCGCGAAAGAAAGTGAACGTACAGGGGGACGAGTTCAGAGATCTGTTGAGGATCTACAAGCGCGAAATCCACAGGACGAAGATAGTCTCATGGGCTAATATCTGTGCGGAGATCGAGTGCTGTTTTTGTTGTTGTATTAACAGAGCTTCACCCCTTTCAATGGACAAGGCCACTCACAAATTGTCATGAAAGTCCTCAAACGGCAGTCCAAGGAAACTGGCTGTTTCAACAGGGGCGGACCATAGGGAGATAGGTGTTAGAGACGTAGGTTCCAGATTACAATTGAAAATATAGTCGGTGTCATGTGGGGACACATCGCATACCGGACACACATTACGTATATCGGGGTTGATTGGTTGTACAAGTAAGAGTTTAACATGTTACAGTATCCTGAGCGAAGTTGGGCCAGGGTGGCTCGTGTCTACCTTGGTAGTGTGCTTGCTACTTCTGCATGGGTAGGATATTGCATATTAATAACAAGGTTCACCGGGCGCGTCCTGGCAAAGGCGTTTACCGATTCGGTGTGGATTTGGCTTAGGGCCTGTTTAAGCTTCTCTGGATCAAACGACAGTGGTGGCAGGTGCCGGATCCTGTCATAGTGCTTATGAAGTTCCCTTAACCTCCGTGAAGGCGGTGCTAGATCAAGCAGTTGTTTGCTAGATGTCCTGGTTTGTGAAATTTAGCAAAAACTGCCTGTTCAACATTTCGTTGTGCTCTTTAATATTGAGCTCTCTGGGCTCACTATGTAGGTGGTGTTCGGGGGTCATAAGGAGACATCCGCTGGCAGTACTGATTGTAGCATTTTGACAGGCCTGTAGCCTTTTCCAGTATGTATTTTTAAGACCAGGCACCAAACTGGTGACGCGTAGCTCATGAGCGGCCGGCCAATTGCCTTGTACGTGGTTAGCAACGTTTCTTTATCTTTTCCCCAGGTGTTGCCGGCAAGCGATTTGAGGATTTTGTTGCGACTTTGTACTTGAGATACAATTTTGGTGTGTGAAAGTATTATCGAACGTTACGCCTAATATCTTTGGGTGACTGACAGTCGGTAGCGTGACATTATTGGCGTGAATGTCCAATATTTGCGACGTCTGTTCCATTCACTTCGTGAGCAGAGTGGCTGTGGATTTTGTCGGTGATAATGCCAGCTTCCGCGAGGTCAAGAAACTGGAAAGATCGGGGAAATAGCTGTTTATTTTACAAAATAATTCATCAATTGAAGGCTATGTCCTGTAGCCATAATCGTTATAATCGTGCAGTCGTCGGCACAGCAAATAATTGTAGCTCCTCTCTGATGGGGAAGGGGGTTTTGATATGCAGAAATCAAGCAGAAACTGGGAGAGGACACCACCATGTAATACCTCCTGTTTAATTTTGAGATTTCGTTCCTAAATAGAACCGACACCTGCCGACTATTCAGATAATTAGCGGCCCATCTTTTTAGACTAGGGGAAGGTGTGAGCCCTCTATGTCTTGGAATAGTGTGCCGTGGTTGACCGTGTTAAAAGCTTTTGACACATATAGAACTAAAGCCCATTCCCTTTTAAAATACTCATTACACCTTTCATTTGATACCCATATCGTACAAACAAATTCTAGAGTCAGCCCTGGTCCACCTTTATGGCGATATCCCTAAATGGCGTCCATCTATAGAACTATGGCCTAATTTCTCTTAAAAAACTCTTTAATACCTTCCATTTGATACACATGTCATACAAACCACATTCCAGGGTTACCCTAGGTTCATTTTCCTACGATGGTGATTTTCTTATTTTGTCTCCATAGCTCTCAACTGAGTATGTAATGTTCGGTTACACCCGAACTTAGCCTTCCTTACTTGTTTCGTATTGGGTTTAGACTTATGCCATTTTTTTAATTTCCTGAAATTTTCGATATCGAAAAAGATACAGTTGAAATAAGTACGTGAATTACGTTTAGAAAAGATATATCGATTTTTGCTCAAGTTATCGCGTTAGGAGGAAGGACAGACGGTCGACTGTGTATAAAAACTGGGCGTGGCTTCAACCGATTTTGCCCATTTTCACAGAAAACAGTTACCGTCATAGAAGCTATGTCCTTACCGAATTTCATAAGGATTGGTAAATTTTTGTTCGACTAATGGCATTAAAAGTTTTCTAGACAAATTAAATGAAAAAGGGCGGAGCCACGTCCATTTTAAAATTTTACTTATATACTGTAAAGATATTCAATTTCTTTGTTAAAATTTGACTTTTAAATTTGTTTTTACAGTGAGCGTGTTCGTTCTCCGATTTTGCTAATTTTTATTAAGCATACATACAGTAATAGGAGTAACGTTCCTGCCAAATTTCATCATGATATCTTCAACGACTGCCAAATTACAGCTTGGAAAACTTTTGAATTACCTTATTTTAGAAGTGGGTGGTGCCACGCCCATTGTCCAAAATTTTACTAATTTTCTATTCTGCGTCAAAAGGTCAACCTACCTACCAAGTTTCATCGCTTTATCCGTCTTTGGTAATGAATTATCGCTTTTTTCGATTTTCCCAAATTTTCGATATCGAAAAAGTGGGCGTGGATATAGTCGGATTTCGTTCATTTTAAATAGCGATCTGAGATGAGTGCCCAGGAACGTACATACCAAATTTCATTAAGATACCTCAAAATTTACTCAAGTTATCGTGTTAACGGAGAGGCGGACGGGCGGACGGGACATGGCTAAATGAATTTCTTTTTTCGCCCAGATCATTTTGATATATAGAAGTCTATATCTATCTAGATTAGTTCATGCCGTTACTGATTACCGTTATGCGAACAAAATTAATATACTCCGTGAGCTCTGCTCAGCTGAGTAGAAAAATTTCATATTGATGACAGTTTCCAGTTTAAAGAGCAAAACAAACGATTAAAACTTGCCCTGATCATATTTCAGAACACATAAATATTCTGTCCGTTTCGACGTTTGAAATTCCTTGACACATTAATGAGTACGCACTTGACTTTGGTGCAACATAAAAAAACAGGCGCGCTTGCGCAATGCCGCACACCACATATATCTATATTTTAAAATATACTTATGCACATAAAAAACTAGAGAATCATTAAGAAAACCATAAATAATTAGAACAAGAGAGAAATGCATAACGCAGTGGAAATAAGTGCTAAATACATTTGCCCAACTCAGGCCTTGAAAGGCTGAATTAAGTGCCGCCACGCTGTCTGGCACGTTTGTTACTTCGGTTCGAACTGGACGAGTGCTTCATAATTTCACAGTTTCTGTTTCCAAATATATAAAATTAGAGCAATTATATAATAGTGAAATTTGAGAAAACACTTGAAATTATGCGATTCGGTTGGCATGAGACACGAAGGTTTTCCGCTATTGAGTTGGGGATTCCGATTTCCTATGAATTTATGAAGAAATTCTTGGAAAAAAGATGACTTTTCTTGTAAATAGATGAGATTTTTTTTATGAATATGGCGACAACGCGTCTGAAATAGGCTTCGCTTACCAAAGACTGCCCAGTGGCCACTAGCTTACTTAAGAGGTTTGTAAATAGAGCATGTTCCGTAAGTGGCGGATAAAAATGCAACTGGAAGCAGAGAATTATGTTTGCTTTTATACGTAGAACGTGTCAAATCTGATTTCTTAGAGATTCTTTCGTAGTCGGAGAGGTACTGCATCTGAAAAAGAACATTATGGGCATTAGGATGGTGTGGCATTTTTTTAAAGGTATATCGTTGTTAACAGACATGCAGAAAGTTGTCTTTATAGCCCAGAAGGGGTTGTGCAGCGCAACCCATTTTAAGAGGTTGCCAGCGTAATTTATAGCTTCTCCAGCCCAATTTTCAACTTCATCTACCAGTGGCGAATCCTGTTTCATTATCAGCGAGGCACTAGGGACCTCAGGCGGAAAGCAGGATGACCTAGAAAGTTCACTGTGGTAAAAATAAATCTTTCCCGAATTGTTCGGGCTTGTACCTTAATGGTGCTTGATACCGGAGCGTTCCCGATATATGTATGACAAAGGACCATCAACGTCGATAACACTCTCCAAACCTTCAGGGGAGGTGTCTTAATAGCTACAACAACAGCAAAAACATCTGATATCCTTTGTCAAATTTGGTTGGAAGACCAACCGGTTTTCGACGTTGCGCCATTATCAGTGTCATTTTCTGTTCTCACTCGCAAAATTTAACAAAAACTTCGGTGAAAGACAGAAGGTTTTAAGCCCAGTTAAAACTCATGTAAAACGGCCAACTGGTAACCGATATCCAGAGGGTGCTTATATTATGGAGGGAATACTTCTCTGTGCTCCTAAATGGAGAGAGCGTTGAAACGCCCGGGCAAGATGATGAACCCAAGCCTGAAATCAATCATCCCTCCACTCGACTTTGACGAAGCAAGTCTAGCGTTAACCCGATTAAAGAGCTATAAAGCTGAGGGCGCAGATAGATCAACTTCGGCGCTATTCAAATAAGGCGGAGAGGAGCTGGTAAGGCACATGCATCAGCTGCTATGCAAACATGGTCGAAAGAGTGCATGCCTGATGATTAGAATCTAAGTATTCTATGCTCAGTCCACAAGAAGTGGAGATCCTACAAGCTGCGCCAACTATGGCAGAATCAGCCTCCTTTTCATCGATTAAGGTCTGCTGATCCCAAATGAGGACAAAAAAGTGAGCGCAATAGCGCCACTTTTGGCAGCCATAATAGTAAAGGACTTAATTTATTTGGGAGCCAGCAGTAACACAAATACCAACATCAGTCTTGAAGTCCGTCGATTAATCACTCTTGTCAACAATGCTACTTTCGACTGAGTAGACAATTGAAAGCAAAGTCCTCTCTCGGCAAACGAAGATCCTGCTCTACGAGTCACTTATCGTACACGCCCTGCTATAGGGTGCAGAAGCATGGATCATGTCAACATCAGACGACGCGGCTCTGGGAGTTTTGGAGAGAATAGTTCTTCGAAAGCTTTATGGGCTGTCGCCGACGGAAAGTACTGAAGAAAATTTGATGAGGAGATATACGAGCTTTATATAGACACCTACATGGTCTGGCGAATTAAAACACAGAAAGATGATGTTCCGGCCAAAAGAGTAGTCTTATCGGACTTCGAGTATAGAAAGTCAGGGTCACATATAATATCGGGAAAACGGAATATATGGTCCCGTGTTTGACGTCAGAGTGCAGAAATGACAAAACATACAATTCACGTGTATACAGATGTCTCCAAGGTAAAGGAAGGGATCGGGTCTGCTGTTTACTGTGTGGATCCAGAAATAAGTAGACTCTTCAGGCTGCCAGATTATTGCAGCGTCTTTCAGGCGGAAACTATAGCGGCGAAGAAAGCAGCAGAAACTCTGGAAGAAGCATGTTAAAGCTGCAGTTGCGTCAATATGTATATTGATTAAGGCAAAGAAGCATTGGAAGAACTTCACTCAGGCCGAACCATACATCTATACTATGTTCCC
Organism: Eurosta solidaginis; assembly: GCA_029619165.1. Taxonomy (NCBI): domain Eukaryota; kingdom Metazoa; phylum Arthropoda; class Insecta; order Diptera; family Tephritidae; genus Eurosta; species Eurosta solidaginis. The sequence continues at coordinate 30,097 of JARSSU010038674.1, forward strand.
AGTCATAAAGGGATAGAAGTAAAGAAAAGAGCAATATGTTAGCAAATGGGGATGCAACACTCACTGAAACGACAATAGGCGGTCCAATCCGTTTGAGAGAAATCAAGTGGAGATAGGAGTTGCATATGATTCATCAAGCATGAAAGGCGTGGAAAAAGTGAGGGGCTGCAAAATTTCAAAGATCTTGTGCAAAGCCTACGATATTAGACTCACAAACTGACTCATTCCTCTGAAGAGAGAATACTTAAGGCTCGGGATGGGTATACTAACTGAACATTGCCTTCTGTCGTCACATGCTTATAACTAAGTTAGGTCTCGTAAGTAACAGCAGATGTAGGAAATGCGAGCTGTAGGAAGAAACAGTTGCGCACGTTCTGTATTCGTATCCTGCGCTCTCCAGGTCAAGGCTCGAGCTACTAGGAGCGGCAGAGTTGCCAGATCCTGAGTCAGCTATTAAGCTAGGTCCTAGAAAACTTCTAGTAGCCAAGAGAACGTAGGACTTATGTTACAGATATAAGTTCTGGCAACTAAATGGGGTCCTTCCGTTTGCTCGTCAAACAAATTCTGGTATTAGTATGGACTCGCGAAAGTACTACGGTCGCGACCCACTTGGACCTCCCGAGGATTTATGCAAGGTTGAGATCGGTATCCTTCGTAACTTTATCGTTGCTACCCAACGATTCCCTAAGTATGTAGCTATATCTACGTTATCGTTATTTTATTGTATAAGGTATCAGAACCGGTCTTCGTGTTGTCCAAGTGAGCTTCCTTTATCAGGTCAGCTACCACCTAACCTAACCTAACCTAGCCTAACCTATGGACACATACATCCCATGTGATGTCTTATATTGACCGGCCAGTTCAACCTAATCTAAGGTCTCACATACAGAAACGCACATACGAAGTTGTCGTGAAACAAAAATGGTTGTGAATTTCGCAAATCTGTGATATAGGTACATTAGACTGGGTCGATTTATTAACCGATATCGCACCATCGATTTTTCGATAGGATTTGGGCTCAGGAAAAAAAGTTGCACTACGCATACCCAAAAAAAAATTTTTCGAGCCTGCGAAATTTCATTTATTTTTTACTTTTTTTCGACTTTGATTTTTAAGATTTTTTCCATGGCCTACTAAAAAATGTTCATATGTATACCCTGTCCGACCGAAGAATGTCTTTGGCGATAACAGTTTTAAAAAAAATATTTTTGGGTCGGACAGGGTATACATATGAACATTTTTTTAGTAGGTCATGAAACAAACATTAAAACATCAAAGTCGAAAAAAAGTCAAAAAATTAAATAGTGCAACTTTTTTCCAGAGCCCAAATCCTATCGAAAAATGATAGCGCGATATCGGTTAACTTTCGTCCATACAAATCGACCCACCCCAATGTACATACCCTGCAAAAAATCGTGCGATTAATCCCTAAAGAGATTGGTCTCCGATTGATCTCTGTTTGTCTACATTTAGGCATAATTGATCCCCTTTAGTCCCTTTCGGGTACAGTTGGGATTATTCAGTTTGAAATCTATGTAGCCCATTTTAAGAAATATTTAAAAACAACAGCAACGAAGGGAGTAAAATAAAAAAGATTACAGGTGATTGAATCGAATTATTTAAGAAAAATGCGGAGCCCTATACCGAACCTAAATTACTAGGGATTTAACGACTACGCCGGAGTTAGGGTTGAATTTTCGGATAATATTTTTTATTCCTTTTTGAAAATGCGGGCGAACTTATATCAAATAGATTTGGTGGCTTGGCAAACCCTTCGATTGTGTTTCTGCCATGAAAAATGCGACTGGCCCCTATTTGAGTCCTTATTGAACCGAAAAGGGAGTAGTCTTCATATGTTCCCATATGGGGTACAAAGGGGATTGGTGCTATCGATCCCTTTCGGGATAACTGGGTACAATTAGTCTCTTCATAGGACATGCTCAAACAAAGGGAACAGTTCAACTCATACAAAGAGATAAAAACTAGCATTGATCGCAAGCTCGTTTGCGACAAATCCTCATCCTAGATTTATAATTTTTTCGCTATGGAAATATTATTTCTTACAAAATAATCATACATTCTTACAAAATATTTTCATATTATATCGATATGTTTGTATACAATATGAATGTCCATACTTACGCACACACATATCTCATCGTCTCCTGGTCAGTAGGGAATACATGACACGGGCATATTCTGTTGGATGGCTACTTAATTAAATTTTCATTCAAATAGCCAGCGGATATTTTTTGGCACTTTATAGACGCGTTGAATTGGGAATATGTACACAGAGCCATACCACCGTTTGCGATGAGTACATGACGTTTGCTCATTTGTAGATACGCACTCATATGAGTCCCCCTTTTTTTTACTTGCCGTCACTTATGCGACTGATTGAACAATTTCGCGCATTGCCGCTTTGGAGCAATGTCGTCGAGCTCACATTTACGTGATGGGGTGTGATATGGAATGAATTGCATTGCCAAGGGCAAACGTAATCGACCATGGATGCATTGGCGGATACTTAATATACGAATGAGTAATAAAAATATTGTTGGGAAAAATGGAATATTATTTAAGTACGCAAGTGATGTGGAAATGCAAAGTGATTCGAAAGGATATATCAAACATTTGAGTTTACTGTATATGCGTACGTTGAAATTTGTATAATTCCCAAGGTGGGTGCATGTTAGGGATGTACATAACAGAGCTGCGGGTCCGATTCCAATACATTGAAATTTTCGACTCATTTATACTTCCGATTCCGATTTCGGCTCTGACTGTTGCATTGAATTCAAAAGTTTCAGCAAAGTCGAAATTATGTTGAGTTAATGTTTCACTACAGTTTTTTACTGCGTGAAAAGTTACAGATTGGCACGGGTAAGGTTACTTTGAAATGGTCCGTCCGTAAGGGAATCACATTGACTTCTTTGTTGTGTTGATCTTCCGACAGGGTACGGAGCAACTAGCACGCCTTATTGGACGGTTGTATGGCATATGTATTATATATATGACTGATCTTGATGACTTTCTCAGACAACATTGTTTGCCATATACGTAAGCACCTTGAAGCTCCTTACGGTTGAAATGCGGAAAAATTGCGAAAATCCTCTTGTTTGAAAAATCGGTTTGTATGGGAGATATTTGCTATTGTGGACCGATCCGGTCGATTACCACATATATCTTATATAAAACCTAAGTATACTAGATGTATATTGAAACGATTTTCCGTCATCCTTGTCAAATTGGTTTGCACTCAAACCGGTTTCGGCTTTACGCATCACGAGAACGAAAATCGACATGACGATACGCAACGCCAAAAGCGGTTCGTCTACAGAACCAACTTTGGCAAGGGATGACGGAAAATCGTTCCAATATATATCAAACATCACATAGACTCAATTTGTAGATAGTGTTACCAGAAGTTTCTTGGAAAACCAAACTGAAAAACCCTCATCGGAAACTGAGAGTTATAAAATCAGTCCATACAGCAAATACTACTTATATAACTCATAATATTTGTTCTTTTGAGTTCTGAAAGCTATGTCTTGCATCTTATGTCTGGAACCTTAATTTGGTCAGCACGATACCCAAAAACAGAAGTGCTCAACCGGTTCTGACTATCGAGTATCACTGACGATGCTAATTTATAAGATTGTGATGCCAATAGACAGTGCCCCATAAGTAGGCTACAGTCTTTCTTTTATGATAGCACCAACTAATTCTGATGATCTTGACACTTCGCAGACAGCGCTTGGTATCAGCCCCATTTTTGTTTGATTGATCATGAGCAACTTTTTTTATCCCATCAACTTGGTATACGCATGTGCTTTCGGGTTTGCCCCCTCCCTTGTCAGCATACGGCCCTTTCAGCAGAATAAATTCTCATATAACTGAGAATCCAATAGTATTTCAGCTCTTTTAAGTGACCCGATTATTAGTATCTGCTTATTACCGGATCTGCAGACCCTACCTATTCCATTAGTTTGGAATCATCGGTATATAACATATCGTATCGTCCAGTATTTGAAATCATTACGCCAATTTTAAGAGCTCTATTGTGGCTTTAAAATCTACATCGAAGCTCAAGCTACAACGTTTTTCGCCAGGGACCCATTTTAAGAGTAATGTTTTTATCCCGAGTGTTATCGATGTTGATGGTCCTTTGTTACGTTCGTTCCGGTAAAAGCTCCATTAAGGTACTAGCCCGACCATCTCGAAACGATTTTGTATGACGACTGCACCTCTACGCAGCTCCAGTTCTCATGATGAGCTTTGGGTCCCAGAGCCACCGCTGCTAAAGAAACATGATTCGCCACGGGTAGGTGAGGTTGACAATTGCTTGGTGAAGCTATGAATTGCGCTGGCAAGCCCTTGAATCAATTCGGTATTTTAGTCGCCTCTTACGACAGGCTCGGGTACATTCCAAGCCCCTGACCAGCTGGGTGTCGCGCGTGCCAAAGATTTTTGGTTTTTTCTGGGAACTCCGCTCAGAAGTTTTGTTTGCCATATTATAAAAAGCATGGGTCACGTCATATTATTAATCGGGTGGCCGATCGTATTTAAAGAAAAATATAACTCATGGCTTCATTTCCATCCTCTGATATGTATAACTATTTCACCTTTGTATAACTTTCCATCGTTAAAACAATCCAATAACAAAATATTCACAGAATGATAACGAAAACAAACGAAGATAATTTCAAAATAATCTATAGATGGTCCCATAATGATCTCGAAATATCCCCGAAAATATTCCCCCAACATTCCTAATAATAAAGTCATGCCAAAATATTCCGTTAATGATACTAAAATACTCTCGAATAGTCAAAATTATCAACAAAAATTGGAAAACTCAACGAGTACAAAATGTCCCCGATATTATGCAGGCAGCAAAACGAAGTGTTCCGGAAATAGGGTCCAAACTTGATCACTGAAACACAAGCAATATTTCCAGAGTAGCCAGGAGAAAGTCCAGAAAAACGATGCAAAGCATTCCCGAAATAATTCCTAACACAATTGATAATCATCCCGAAATGATAGGTTCCAATTTATTTATAAAATAATCCGGAGAAAGAAAATGATTCGACGATAGGCCGAAATATAGTTCGAAAACAATCCCAAGTTATTCCGAACACTGTTGCTTTTGAAATTGTTAGAATTCGAACAACATTATCCAGATACCAATGTTACTGTTCTAAGGGGGATCTATTCTAAAGGTGGAGGGTGGCACTGTGCACTGTCAAAATTATTCCACCTCGATTTATATGATCCATAGACCTAATATCATTAATCAAGGTCAATATACTGAAAGTTAAAACGAGCGAATATTATTACAAAATATTGCTAGATCGTGGGCCCTCGTTAATGTTCTCATAGAAATAACTCTTCCCAAAGGGCGTAAGACCCCGCTTTTTAAGTAATTTAACTATATGTGTTTCAAATTTGATACAAATCTCTTGATGCTCTCGCCGTGAATGAGTCACAAAGATAAACATCTGGTATGCACTTTCACTTACATGAACTCCAAGTTCAAATTCGATACAATTGTGTATTCTCCATGATCAAGTTTAAAGAAATAACCAATCGTAGATAGACCTGTCTTCGCATTCTAAGGGAATCAGAGGCGATGAATCCAGGGCAAAAAGCCAGCGCACACTAGTCTGTCCTGTCCACTTGGTCAGGCATTCAGTTACCATTATGAAACATATTGTGTATGTATTCCCAAATTCTCCACTGACAGCGATGCCAGGCCTTCAGCATACAACCCCTTGATATCCCTACCTTCTGGTTTCCGATGCAGGTGCTCACAATCACGATCCAAAGCAGTCAAACATAGAATCTTAAATATTTAAATTAAATTTTAATGTACCATAATGATAAGTGAGAACATCAAGAGTTTTCCACATATTTTTCATTTACTCTACTTAAACTACACACTTCAATTGCCTTTTGCATCTCAATGCCTTCCACATTTATCTGTATATGGGTGTCAGTGGTGTCTCTATTTGCTGTCAACCAACACATCATGTCGTGTTGTCAAGTCGTTTGTTGAGCAATAATCTATGGGCTCTAACTTTAAATGCAAACAAATTATGTAGGGAAACTATGCGTAAGACCCATGTAATTATCCACATAAGCGATTTGACAGCAAATGTCACTTCTAATTGGCCTTTGGATTATTTAATGACGACCTACTATCATTGGGTATTTAGAAATTCTAAAAAATGTAATTAAGTGATCAACCTCGATTAGTATTTAAATACTTGGCGCGTAAATGTTTAAGATGAAGACTAAATATTATTTGTCTTCTCGGATTGATTAATGAGCACACTGACACTGTTTAATACACATCGCATCGCTCATAATATAGAGACGGAACATGATATTTTGACATACACTTCGATCGACGAACCAGAAGCTGAAGAGTTCACTGTAGAAAATTGTACTGATTTCATGTTATTGTGACAATGATCACATTTCCACAACTGTTTTACTTACAACATAAGTCAAGTAGCGTCCATCTTTCCAGGGTTTTCAGAGAATGCAATCACCCCCGGAATGCAATCAATGAATTATCATTCCTTGACTAAAACATGGATTGCAGCCTTTATTCCTTTTTTGGGAATAATGAATACATTTTTTAGTCATTACCTGCGACCCGACAGACGTTATTCTGCACTAACTTTGGTCTATTCGCATAAGTTTTAGAAGTTTCTTTTTCTGTCTTTTATTCACTCCTCCCTCTGCCTTTTTTATACCTTTATATTAAGTCGTTTTCATGTTGTCCCCTCATTCCAATACGAATTTTTGACCCACGGAAAAGTCTTTTTCGGTAACTTCCCGTTGGCTAGACACTTGATAGTTAGAGCATAGTTCAGATCTGGGAGACATTACAATGCAAGTGAAAAAAAATCCGCTAGGTGGCGCAAGGATCGAGATAATACAGAAAATTAATTTAAAATGGGAATTTTGCGATCGACTTTTATCTAACTTCTCGGTGATCCAGACTTGAAAGCTTAGCACATAGTTTGCGAGTCGATGGCACTAATATTATCGTGTGAAAACAAAATGCCCGCCAGGTGAGGCAGACGAAACGAGATGAGAAACGAAATCACCTTTAATAAAGAAACGGACGAATCGTGCGATCGATTTTAGAGTAACTCCCGGTGAGCTAGAGACCTGAAACTGGCCGCGAGTCCGAACCCAAATTCCAAATAGGCCTTTTGTACGCAGCACTGAAAAAGTGAAAATAAAAAAGAGTGATACAGGATGTGTGGCACTCGGGGACTGTGCCGCGGTAAAGCTCTGCATATTATCAACGTCATCCACTTATAATATTTAATGCAACATTTTATTTCTTTGATATTAATTCAAGTTTTGGGTCTTTGTCATAATTTACGTTACACTTTTCTAAGCGTGGTGACGATGCAGGAAACAAATTTTTTTACTTGTACTGAATAATGAGAAGTTATATTGGTTATTTTATTATATCTTACAAGATATGTACCTACTATGTATGTATGTTATTCATCAGGAGTATTTATAAAATTGAAATTATAGGTTTATGGTAACAACTGAATAGGGAAACATCACGTTTGAGAATTGATATCCTCTAAATATCTTAATTTACTTCCACTTTAACTGAACATTCACATTTACACTTAACTTACCTTTAACTTTAACTTTAACTTATTAAACTTTAATACCTCTAACTTTAACTTTAACTTTGACTTAACTCTTTAACTTTAACTTTACTCAACTTTAAATTTAACTTTCACTTAAACTTTAACTTTAACTTAACTAATACTTTAAACTTTAACTTTGACTTTACTTTAACTTAGCATCTTTAAACTTACCTCTAACTTCAATTTAACTTTGACTCTAACTTTGACTTTAACTTTAAACCTTTAAATTAACTTTATGATAGAGATCCAATTTTATGTATTTGGCACCAGCAAACAACGAACCTTTTTCGAAACCTTTCCGAGCCTTTTCTAACCATTTTTGACAAATACCGTACGGTTATTATTCGACTTTAACTCGCAAGCCCGGATAAAATCATCAATAGACTTAAAAATTTAACGAACTACCTTTATATAAATGGCACCAAAGATAGAAGCCAATTTTTACTTTAATACAGACATAATCTTGTAGAATTTGACTGAAAAAAACTTTAACAGTAGCTATTGAAATATGAATTTAGCGATTAAAATTATAAAGGTACGAGCGCTGCTTACATTTAAATAATCAATTAGCAATCCCACGTACATGTGCCTTAAATTTAAAAATTGCGACTCCAGCTTTATAGATTTAAATCCCCAAACAAATTCCATATACAAGAGCTACTGATTAAAAGTTTTTTCAAGTTCCAAAAACTAGCAAACCAAGTATTATTTCATCGTACATATTTAAAGGAAAAAAAAAAAAAAAAAAAACCATTTCATCTTATATTTTTGGTCATTTAATCATAAAGTAGCAAATCCCTTAAAAAAATTTTTTTATCATCTTTTTATCTTCCTTAATTTTGGTCAATCTTCACTAACAGGCCAAAAAAAAAATGCCAAAAAAGTAAGCACTAAAAACCCCTTGCCAGACAATGATGCGCACCCAGGCGCGCACACAACTAGTTGCTTAATTCTAGTCAGATTTGCTCAGTCGATCTGTCGGCTGATGACCAAAAGACATGTGTCCTGATTGGGTATATGGAAATAACATATGTGACTCCACAACAAATTACTTTTGGCGTTTTTGCTTGCATTAAGATGGTCGGGGTAATGGTGAACCATTTCTGTTCGAATCACGACATTGATCTCAACAAGATTGTATTGGTGAGAGGAACCACCTTAAATCGCGGGGTTGGTAGCTCAACCTTTCAAGGGCTCTGTCAGCGCAATCAAACAGCTCTTCAACCCAACTGTCAATCTCACCTACCCGCGTGGCGCATCCTGTATTAGTAGGCGCGGTTATGGCACCCTCAAATTCCTCACGAACGACGGGACGTGGAGTTCAAGAAGGTACAACGTGGTCATCATATCAAAGCCGTTTACCTAGATTTAAACTACTCCATCACTTTACGGTCGCCTCCTATGCACGAGTTGGTCTCACCTGAAATGCGTCGGCCTTCGCAATCTCAGCTTCAAACTTTTGAAACAAGTTTTATCGCACCCCTAACCGTCAACCCTGGTACTAAATTATTTTTTTGACGTGTAGATGCTCGTTGACAGATCTTCCCTCTCAACCGCCACGTTCCTAGGATGTGATTATACCTTCTTTCTCTTTCTGATAAGGTCGCTGGCGTGTACCTACTCCGCTAGATAGGATATCATCAGCCTTCTTATTCCTGCTGATTTCACAAGTATTAGATCCTCAACAGATCTCATACTCTTACCAGCATTATCGCTTGAGTCAACTTTTGTCTGCCGGCAGTGGCACCCTAGTTGGTTTTGTTGAAATTTTTATTTATACATCTAGACTTCGGTTCAGCTCGTTGCTCTAGAGTTTAAAGGTTCTTCCTTCTATATCCTTTCTGGGGTTGCTGAGCTGATACCTATAGTATATGGCCAGATATGGATGGAGTCCCAAGTACTACCCCTTTCTTAATTCTTATGAAACGATAAAATAACTCCGCATGTTTTGGGGAGTATTATCGATGATGATGCTCCTTTGCACGGATAGTGACTCCGGTACGTGCGAAACTAACACATTAAGTCATGGGTGGCGACCATCTCGTCAATGCATTGGTCTAACCACAGTCGAACTTCTAATCAATGGATTTTAGTCCTGCTTGCCGGCATGTCCGGTCTACCTTGAATATCTCAAACCGCTGCGCTCACGACTCCTCTTAGCAACTTGTAGACCACTCTGGAGTATGTAGGTCTAAAGCTAGTGAGAGTCTGATGACAGATTGTGATTTGCCTTTTTCGAGTTCTGACTTTGTTGTCGTTACTGTTAGCCGAGATGCTGCGCACAAGCATTACAATATCTAAGATGGTTGCTATCTTCCAGAGTTGATTATAAGCAAGTTTTGATTGTCTAGACAAATCTCCAGCTGCCATGTGAAGCGGAGATTCCTAGCTCGATTCAGTGTGATTGTGGAATTCGTCGATACGGTGCTTCATAGTTTGTAAAAAATATACTTAGCCATTATGTGATTTCAGGGTTGCAACTACGTCAATATAGTAGGGAGATCGAACTCCATCTGCTATTAAAACTACGTACTTACATAAGCCTAAATGAATTGAGACGTTTGATTGACAGCAAAATATGGAACTCTAATCTGAATGCAGTGATGATTCTTTATTATTTCAAAGCCATAATTCCCATGTTGCGAATCTAATTGAAGTCCATGGCATTTGATTGCGATTGACTCAATATTTGCAAGATGTGAAAATCTTGCAATAACAGATCAGCCGATTCATGTTTAATATAAAAGTACTTACAAGACTGCAAGTCAAAGCAACAATGCACGACTAAATTTATATATGTACATTAGACCGTTTCAGAATTAGATTTTTTTCGATTAGTTTAAATAGTCTCAAAAGTTGCTTCGTCTCATTTGCTATCCCTAATCCAATTAAGAACATCCAAGGGAGCAGTGATTCCAGATAAACTCTATGAAATTACCGCAGAAATTAAGAAAATCAAAGAAATCTTAAAAAATCACATGAAAACCCCACAAGGTCTACAATTTCCGCCTGAAAAACACTGCAGGATCTGAGTTGAGATCTACTTATTTCTAAACGATGCAGTAAACAGCAGACCCGACCACTTCCGATAGAATTGGAGCCAGCGTTATAAACCGTGTATAGTATGTTCTGCCAATTCGTACCTGTGTCAACCCTCGGCTCTATATGGTCCAAGATGTCTTTTGAAGCACAGGTACGGAACAAAGTTACGTCACCCTTTATAGATGGTGATATACTGCTATGACCATATGACCTGCACTAAAGCGTCCCCGAGGCCTTAAGCCCTCTTGTCAGTTGGTAGCGCAATATTTTTGACAATTGAGTCTGCAAGTGGTATGGCAGAATGCATGCAATGCTGCTGTCGGAACAGTTTTAAATCTCCCGATGCGTCAAGCATTGGTAATCTGCATACCCTCTTAGTATACGTACTTTTTGTGTGCTGCTCACCAAACAAGGACCCATAGTTAGTACTGGCTTGATAACTGCGTAAATACCCAATAGATAATTGGGCGGTAGGCTTCACTAGCATGCTATCATCCCGTGCATGAAAAGTACAGTGGAACTGATGCTATCTTCACTCTCTTTTCCACATGGAAATTCCACGACCACTTACTATCTAGTATAATATGTGACGAATATTAGCATCACTAAGCGCTACTAAATAAATGCACAACAGCAATAAAGCAACCACTCTTGTGTACATGAACAAATCAATCATCATTTACACACATACATACAAGCAACGAAGATATACTAACAACACATGTAATCATCAGCCAAGTAGTTACTCACACATACACACGCACAGCTATAAACTACAAATATCCACGTATATAGTTCGTAACAAGCATAAGCTACAAGAGTTTAGAAGGTGAAACGTCTAGCAACCTTTGGAGAAATATGCAGACGAGGCAACAGAGAGTATAAAAGCAGCGCAAGCTGAGTATAACTATCTGCCGTGTTTGATTGACACGCTATTGGTGTGAGTATAATTGTGAAGTACTACTCCCAAGTAATCTACTTAAAGACCGGTTTGCTATGCTGAATATTGTAGTGATTTGTTCAACAGTTTAGCGATTCGAACGTTAGCAGAGAGGTTCAATAACGAATTTCCCAAAATTCGGTACAATATCTGTCGATTCGTAGATATTTGTCGTTTACTTCACTTGGTAGAGTTACGCACTCCAAGCTTAGGCGTTTAGTCCTTTACGGGCCTTATATTCCTAGTATATAATATTTGATATCAGTTGTTTCTAGGCGTGATGTATATCTGGACTCCAGATGCTCGCACGTGTAGATCCGAAGTGCACTGATCTATCAGGAGAGCGTAATTGTTGTAGACATCGGCCACTTTCTAATGACTGAAACGTCATCTGCATACACCGTGATTTTGACTGACCCTCTGTCGAACCGCCTAAGAGATTGGTTGATGACCATAGCCCACAGAATTTATGATAATACCGCACCCTGCAGCGTTCCTCTTATTACAGATTTTGTGCAAGGCATATACCTCATTGCGACGTGATCATTCTGCAGCTTAACATGAGCCGATCAATTAGTAAGGCGCCCTATGCAATGCAGTATCGACTGACTTACCATATATTTATATATAATTACATTAGGGTGGGTCATTTTATTGCTGAAAGGCACATCCAGTTTCTGAATCTATGGGTCATACTGAGTATATTGTCCATGGGACCATAGGTCTGAAATGAATTTCGAGCTCCCTAATTTGTTACGAAAATTTTATTTACTTAATCAATTAATCTTATGACGATTGTTGAGTTCATAACGTTAATCTGGCCTTTGGACGTTGACCTTATATCACCCCACACATATTTAGACTCGATGACTTTGTCTTTGTCCTAGACTTGCACATGCTCTTCCATACTTTGCAGCTTCGCACATAATTCATACATTTCTTGCTTGTTTGATAATGCGCAATCTTGTTCCTTTTATCTCCCCAAATGTGATTCGAACCACTAGGTTATATTAGTTAGGTGGTAGCTGCCTTATAAGGGGAGCTCACTTGGACAACATGAAGGTCCGTTGTGATACCACATGCAATAAAATAAGGGTGACGTAGATATAGCTACTTAGATAATCTTTGGGTAGCAACGATAAAGCTCCGAATGATACCGATCTCAATTTTGGATAAATCCTCGCGAGATACACGTGAGTCGCGACCGAAGTATACTTCCGCCTGGTTCTGGCAAAAGCTGGGCAATCAAGCATAAAGTGATTTGGTGATTCCACCTCATCATCCTCCATACAGCTGCAGCAGGATAGAGTTTCCAGTATATTGACCGTACCGCATGGATACCCAAGGGACAGTGCCCTGTCAAAACCCCAATGACCATTGATAGTGAGCCTTAGTGAACCCACTATTTCAGCAGAACCTCCTGCCATCCACTTTCGGCCAGAAAATCTTGCTACCCTGCAAAACGTGTTGTCCGTCCAACGTTTGCTGAGCTGACTCGAGGCTCGCTATGGAGGAGCAATCCACAGGTGGTCAGCGGAATCCCGAATCCCTACAGCCATCTACATCCGGTTCGGTGTACCGATGCGGGCTAAGAGATCGCTTGACAGTTACACGGGATGTCACTATGGCCCGGGATCCTGATAATCTTATTGTAAAATAACTCGATGCAACCGCAAGCGAGGTCAGGCACTCCCAGACCACCCTCGATCGCACTGTAGTTGAGTTCAGGCCTTGATAGCCGCTTGGCTAACAGAGTAGATGTAAATTCCCTAACCGTAGTATCACTGATAGCATTTCATCTCACCGCATCCTTATTCGCAGCGACTTCCGCTTGGAATACACTGCACTGATCAGCCAACTTCAACTTGCGGCTTACATTTAGCTCTTGACAAAAGACATCAACCTTTCCACCCACTTCAACTCATCCGTGAACAAGTAACCGGTCCCATGCCCAGATAATTTCTCTTCCCCACTCCTCTCTCGGTGGAATGACTGGGGTGAAGGTTGTATAGGGAGCAGTTATCGGCATACAATAGTCCGCCCTGTCCGGGATAAGTTCGAAACCACTAGATCTGAGAAAGTTATCTTACAGCCAAAAAAAGAAATTAATGTTTGTGAAACAGTCTAATATAAATACATGTCTATGTACAGATGTATGTATGTGTGTTTGATGAGAAAGGTGAAAGGAATTATTATTGTTACTATTAAAATGCTTTCTCCCATTAGGCCGTTCATCGACCATTGTACTCATATGTGAATGCTCCTTTTTCGGTTGAATAAGGATAAGCTGGTAGTCTTGGTGAGGGATTAATGCTTAGCTGCCAAAACAAATTGCCCCTTGGGGGCTGTACACAATGAACTCTCTGAACTGTGAACAGTTCGTAGTGAACTCAATTGTAAGAGAAGAGAAATTTTCTGCGCAATTTGTATTGGTGGTCGTCTTAGCACAGTTCAACTCAATTGAGCAGATCCCATTTTTCTTTGGTAAAAGTTTTTTGCACAGATTTATTTTGGAGATGAGCACTGAATTTGATTGTGGTGCATTGAAGCGTATGTACTTTACTTTTTTATTGCAATGATATTTATTACGTAATTTTTAGCAAAATTTGCCTTTTTTATTTGTGTTGATTAAGATTTCAAAGTTCCAACGCGTCTTAATCCAAAGATAGCGACCTACCGCAGCTCGATTTGGGTGGTCCGAATTCAATTCAGTTGAGGCACATAGCCTTTACACATCTTTTAGATTTTTTTTTAACCGTAATACTTGGCAATCCTTCGGCATTTCTCTTCGCCAAATTGACGTGAGCAAAACAGTTCTTGATTTTCCATTCTTAAAACGATCGACAGCTAATCATTATATGTATCAGCTACGTATATTTAGAAGCTCCATGATAATTCTTAAGAAGTTATGTGAACAGTAATTTTGAAATAAGGATCCTTGCGCTGACCTCGCTTCGCACATGTGTAGGTAGGAAGTTTAATGGCTGCGACCCTGGTCGCCCAAGTAGCTAATGAAAAGCCGTTTTGATGCCATAAAACTCGTCTGAACCTACTGACATGGGTATGTTTTTACAACCAGCCTGAGTTTCCGCTAATCTTCCCGGATCCTCCAAAAAAGGGCTCCCGAATGATCTTAAAGGGGTTCTAGCTAGAGCCGGGCATTTACAAAAAAAGTGCTCGACAGTTTCTTTTTCATCTATGTCCTTACAAACTGCTGCAGTGGTCATTGTGTGGAATACCCATCTTTTCCGCATCGTGCCTAAAGCCCAATGACCAGTGCAGACCGCTATAAGTCTATGGGTGTCGGCCCTGGATCTCCCCAGCAAATACCTTGTTTTCCTTTCGTTGTATTCCGGTCAAATGGCTTTGAAATCGCACAACCCGCAGTGCTCTTTCCATTTTTCTTGGGCTTTGTTCACATAAAAATCTCGAATATCTCCCTTAGCCACCCCGAGAGGTATACCTCCTTCGACACTGGTTGTTCCGTCACCTCCCTCTGCTGAGCCCGTACGTGCCAGTTTGTCAGACATCTCATTTCCCTCGATTTACCTATGTCCCGGAACCCAGATAATGGGATATTTCCAGAGTGTCGGTCAGCGCCGATAAGAGTTGTTTGCATGACCCTACCAGCTTTGAGCTAGTATATGGTGCAGCTAACGCCTTAATTGCTGCTTGACTGTCAGAAAGGATAGACACTTTGTAGTTATGCTCCTGGCCTCGGGTATTTACAGGCCTGCCAAATTGCGAGGACTTCTGCTTGAAAAACACTGCAGTATGACGGTAGTTTGAGCGACGTAGAAAATTCTAGGGGAATGCGAGAAGATTCCAGCTCCCACCACTGAGTCCATCTTACAGCCATCAGTGTAGATTAGTGTGCCGTTACCCACTGGAGCCGCTCTCCTCTTCCAATCATTCCTACTTGGAATGACAGTGGTAATGTTGCCCTCAAACTGTAGTTTGCGGGGATTATAATCTAAATCGAAATTTAGTACTCACGTCGGGAGTAGATTAAGCATACTACCATACCCCTTCTGAGTACCCTTCCAACACCCAGACTGTCTGAGTCTCAGTGCGGTCTGCGGCGCTGTGCATAGCATGTGCATGTCTATCGGAAGCAGGTTTAAGATGGGGTCCAAAGCCGCAGTGGGGCAGGTGCGGCAGGCTCCGGTGGCCCCAGCGCACGCAGTACGTTGTACTTCTGTAGGCTGGTGAGGTTGTACTTCCACCACACTATAGAGCCATACGTCAGCATTGGCCGCACTACTGCCTCATACAGCCAAAGGACCATCTTCGCTCATGTGTAAGTACCAATTAACTCGTGCCTGGTGTTGTGCGCTGACTTTGGGACCTTTTACTCCTCTCTATGAACCAAAATGGTTGCAAACCTCGTATAAGAACTATCTTCTCCTGATGACGACCATAGCTTACATTTTAAAGATAATATTTTGATACTTGCCTTACTCTTTCAAAAGAAAACTTCTATACTTGACTGCAAATGCGATCGACGGGAAAAGGTTGGAGGCCAATAGAAACTTGCAAAGCCTACCACAATGGCCACAAGAGGGGAAGCTGAAAAATGTGCTGCGGAATGCATCAAACTCATAGTTGGCGAGTTCAACGTCATTGCGAAGACAATTTTGAGATGGTGGGGTTCCGAAAATAATTGTATGTGTATTAATGGATCATATAATGCAAGTTGATGGCTTCAAGTTGCGTCATCTCTCATCATCTCAATGTTATTGTTATTGTATATGTAGAATACCTATTGACCAATGCAGGGATGGCGCTACATGTTTTCTAGTGCTTTTGTATGCATTCGGCATTAATACAACCATATGTATACAGAAGTATTACAAAGGAATAAGAGAGTATGCATGCTCTCTGAGAAACTACACGTGTTAATAAGAGAAAAACGGGCTATTATACTGGCATGCCTACATAGCTCCAATTCATGCCTCAAATATCGATGTTTCATGCATACATTTACAGCTGATATTCTTATAAAAGTATCGAGCTTAAACCCAGTATCGAATAAGAAATGAAAACAAGTAAGGAAGGCTAAGTTCGGGTGTAACCGAACATTACATACTCAGCTGAGAGCTTAGCTGCGTAGGGTTTCGTAGATACTTTTTAAGTGGTTTTTAATTCCATAACACATACGTTTGGGAAATATCGACCAAATTGTAGACCAAGGGTGACGTTTTTTGGAACGCTTTTCATTCATTTCATCCTTTGTCAAATAAGGGAAAATCACCATGTAGGAAAATGAACCTAGGGTAACCCTGGAATGTGGTTTGTATGACATGGGTATCAAATGAAAGGTGTTAATGAGTATTTTAAAAAAGAGTGGGCCTTAGTTCTATAGGTGGACGCTTTTTCGAGATATCACCATAAAGGTGGACCAGGGGTGACTCTATTATCTGTTTGTACGATGTGGGTATCAAATTAAAGGTATTAATGAGGGTTTTAAAAGGGAGTGGCCCTTAGTTGTATATGTGAAAGCGTTTTCGAGATATCCACCAAAATGTGGACCAGGGTGACCCAGAACATCATCTGTCGGGTACCGCCAATTTATTTATATACGTAATACCACGAACAGTATTCCTGCCAGGATTACAAGGGCTTTTGATCTCGCCCTGCAAGAACTTTTTCATTTTCTTCTACTCAATATGGTAGATGTCACAACTATTTTACAAAGTTTTTTCTAGAGTTTTATTTTGCTTGAAAAACCCTATCCAATCACCATGTTTCCAGCCCTTTTTTTCGTATTTGGCATTTTTTTAATTTTTCGAAAATTTCGATATCGAAAAGGTGGGCGTGGTCATAGTCGAATTTCGCCCATTTTTAATACCAAGATAAAGTGAGTTCAGATAGTACGTGAACTAAGTTTAGTAAAGATATATCGACTTTTGCTCAAGTTATCGTGTTAAAGGCGTAGCGGAAGGACAGAACGTCGCACAGTGGCGCCTCTGCCGTTAAAGCATGGCAAAAATCAATCATGAATGCGTTTGCTAAATCTAATACACGTGTCTAAAGAAAATTTTCCAGGGATCAAGAATATACAACTGTTTTCACAGAAAATTATAGTTTACTAGGTAGAGCCGGTCAAAGTTGACCAATTTTCAACATTGGGGAACATTTTAAATTTTTCTTCTTTTTCGTTGTATTTAAAATGGTTTTGTGAGTAAATACGGCGGCCGGTTGTCGTTTTCCTGCATAGCAGTTAAAGATAATTTAATTTTGAATTGAAAAAAAAATTGTTTTTTTTTATTAAAAGTTGGCGGATATACCTGTTTTTCGAAATGCCTATGTTTAGGTCCTTTTTAAACATTTTTTAGTTACGAATTGTATACCTGAAATTCATTTAATAATTTGAGTAGGTATATAAAGCTATCCACCATACAATGCACATTATCATTCGTCTTTTGGAGATTAAGGAGCTAAGTATTCTGTTTACTTAAATAAAGTGAATAGTATTTTTAAATATAGTTCACAGTTTAATATTTAGTCAGATACACTCGAAGCCAATTCTAATATGTATCTAGAAAACTCGAAACTATTTGCGGTGTTTAAATCTACAAAGTCAAGACGGGACTTCGTTGAGGCTATTATGAGAGAATTAGTGAGTTAAACAAGCATTAAAGAAAAGGAAGGCCTGTAAGAAAAAATTGGTTTCCAATACATTATGATAGAAAGAAAATGGAAGGACGTGTATCGTAACAATTCAAATTTTCTAAGTAAGCATGAAAAGTGGCTAGCTGACAAAACTTTTTTGGACGAAAGAACGTCTAGCACGTCAACCAATCCAACTAGAGGGAGACCAACAAAACCAATAGAAGAGTGTTCTACCTACACAAGGAAAAGAAAGCTGTCTGATATCGCAAAATCTATGGCCACGACTCATCTTTGGCACTGTTTATAGATCTCGGTTTAACGAAGAAAAAATATATTATATTGTGTAAGTCATTATTGGATTCAAAAAATTACTCAAGCCAAGAAAGAAGCAGTTCCTCTAAGTCCCAAAATAACCGAAGTATCAGCTGAAATTGATCTACAAAACCCAATGGAGCATACGTCTACACGACTCCTTCAAAGTTTTACTGAAGAAAATTTGAAATCACTCCCAAAGGAGCTAGCATTGATAACTAAGTGGGGCTGTGATGGGTCATCAGGACAAAGCACATATAAACAAAGAATAAATGTAGACGATGAAACAATTACAGATAGTAATATGTTTATGGCTTCTATTGTTCCATTACGACTAAAAGATGAAGCTTCAGAATATGGGAAAAATCCACGTCCGTCATCAACTATATTGTGCCGCCCGATATTATTTAAATACGAGAAGGAGTCTTCGGAACTCATAAAAGCTACAGTGAGTGATATAAAAAATCAAATTGCCAAATTAGAGCCAACAATAATTGAAATTGAAGAGGGGAGTGTCATTACAATAAAGCATGATTTTCTTCTAACAATGGTCGATGGAAAAGTTTTGAACTTAATAACAAATACGACATATATAATGAAATGTCCAATTTGTAAGAAGAGCCACAAAAAAAAATCTTGATGATTCAATAACTGACGAATTAGGATAAGATGTATGGAACTTGTTTTGAAGCTGGCTTATACACTACCACAACAAGGAGAAGTTTTCGACGACAATACAACATGTAAGGAGAAACAAAACAGGAAAAAAAAATAATTCAGGATGCATTCTATAAAGAAATTGGCCTTAGAGTTGACTGTCCAAAGTATGGATACGGAAATACAAATGATGGTAACTCCTCAAGAAGATATTTTTAAAACGATGAAGTGACTGTTCGCATAACAGGAGTTGATAGAGATATTGTGAAAAGATTGGGAGTAATTTTAAATATTTTAAAGTTTTAAGTGGACCCAAATTTGGAGAATATGCATCTAAAAAGACAGAGTTGCTGCATCAAAAGTATCCTGAGAAGAAAACTTACTCCAACGGTACATAAAATTTTAGCACATGGAAAAGATTTAATAGAGTACCAGTGCTTACCATTAGGAGAATTGTCTGAAGAAGCTCAAGAATCTAAGAACAAGGACTACAAAAGATATAGATGTATGAACACCTGCAAAGTATCACGAGATAGACAAAACGAAGACCTTTTCAACATGTTAGCTATCTCTGCTGATCCAGTCATATCATCTATGAGGTATGTAAGAACACAAGAAGATCTTACAGATGCGTATAGCTCAGAAATGGTTGCTATGTTAGATATATGTTCCAGTGACGATGACTATGTTAAGATAAAATAAGTTTCTCACCTCTTATCACAACAATAAAAAAGAGATTTACTAATCAATGTTGTTATTTTATTGAAAAATAAGATATCTATGTACAAGTTAATTTTTTATTTCAAATAAAAGAATTAATTAATTTAGTAATTTATAAATATATACTTTTCGTTATTGCATTTCTCTAAAGTGTATCAAATTTTTTTTAAAGCTTAGGCATTTCGCCTTCAAACGAGTATTACATTTTTATAGAAATCAATATGTCTATCGAGTTTGGTACAAATTGGTAAAGCGGTTACTAAGATCAAACTTTTTAGCATAAATTGGCAGTGCCACTCCCCTTTTCCAAAATTCGTTGGCTGTTTAATCTTTAGCTCAAATAAAATTTCATTGAACCACTTTCAATAACTTTTAGTTATAAATAAAATACATATTTGGCTTGTAAATTAAAAAAAAATATGTAAAATTTTACGATGAATTTTGAAGCACCTTGTTATTGTGGCACCAAAAACGGACATTTGAGTTTTATAAAAGAATTTAAAAGAAACAATACGTCTATCGATTTTGGTAGTTATTGATTACGTGACTACTTAGATACAACTTTTTATCATAAGTGGGCAGTGCCACGCTATCTTATCAAAATCATTAGTTTATCTTATTTAGTGCTTAAATACGTTATTGTTAGACAAATCTCATTTTATTTTTTTTATTTTTTATTAAAAACATTTTGTTTTTGCAGTTTTCTAAAAATGTTCAATTTTTTTGAAGCACCCTGTATCTGTGACACTATGAGCTTTCACGCAATAAAACTTCAAATAATTAGCTTTCATTTGCAATTAAAATTTTTAAAATATCTTCATTGGTTATGATTTTTGCAAAGAAAAAACTCAAAAGGCGCCACTGTGCGTCGACTGTGTCTAAAAACTGGGCGTGGCTTCAACCGATTTCGCCCATTTTCACATCGTCATAGCAGCTATGCCCTTACCAAATTTCACAAGGATTAGTAAATTTTATTATTCTAGATAAATTAAATGAAAAAGGGCGGAGCCAAGTCCATTTTGAAATTTTCTTTTATTTTTGTATTTTGTTGCACCATATCATTACTGGAGTTGATTTTTGACATAATTTACTTATATACTGTAAAGATATTAAATTTTTTGTAAAAATTTGACTTTTTGTTCGTCATCCGATATTGCTAATTTTTCCTTAGCACACATATAGTAATAGGAGTAACGTTCTTGCCAAATTTCGTCATGATATCTTCAACGACTGCCAAATTACAGCTTACAAAACTTGTAAATTATATAAAGTGGGCGGCGCCACGCCCAAGTCAAAAATTTTACTAATTTTCTATTCTGCGTCATAAGGTCAACCCACCTACCAAGTTTCATCGCTTTATCTGTCTTTGGTAATGAATTATCGCACTTTTTCGGGTTTTCGAAATTTTCCCAGAAACTTACATACAAAATTTCATTAAGATACCTCAAAATTTACTCAAGTTATCGTGTTAACGGACAGACGGATGGACGGACATGGCTAAATGATTTCTTTTTTCGCCCAGATCATTTTGATATATAGAACCTACCTACCTCGATTAGTTTATGCCGTTACGGTATACCGTTATGCGAACAAAGTTAATATACGCTGTGAGCTCTGCTCAGCTGAGTATAATAAATGTTCCTTGTGGTGTAGTTTTGGGCGTAGTTTGAAACTCGTTGGTTTGAAAGCCGGGTATGTACATCTACGAACCGAACGTAGCAATTTAGATGTGGGAGCAATTTCAAGCCGAATTCAATTTTGTATTAGCATAACAATTGTTAACAACAAAACCGCAAACAACAGAGTAAACAATCTTGCACAAACATACAGATACACATACGGAATTGTATAAAGACTTATGGTAATGGGTGATACAACCCTACCCTTAGCCAGTAACCCCAAACAACAAGTATCAAACAAACCGATAGTGTTGCTTCTTCCATCTTCAATGTTGTATATGTATGAAAGTATGTACGAGAATGTATTTCATATGCTATTGTTGTACATATTTTGAGTTATTGTTGTTGTTTTGTAAATCCTGCCTGCGGTCTGCATTTACATCGATACGTCAGGAACTACTTAATTTCATAAACGAACAATTGGCAAACTGGCGTTGTCTGTAGGTAAAGCAAGGACGTGCCGAATGTGCAAGTTTGATGTTCCGTGAAAATTACTTCATTTATATGCGTAAAATTTTTGCTTCAAAGGAATTAAAATGTTATCAGCCCACAGCAAGCATCTTCTTTTTTAAATGAATTTTTGTTTCGTTGTTATATAATTGAAAGTCGATCCTTGTCATATTTTGTTCGAGGATTAAACAAAAAATTATCGCTAAAACAGATGGTTTACGTTTTTCAGTTTTAATTGAAAAGTTTGCACTACCTGTAGAACATACGGGGTAAAGGATGAAAATATTTAGTGCCTCCTAAGAGATAAATTAGTAATTAAGCAAATTCAATTTATGCTAGCATATCCTGCAGATATTTTCTTACCCTTTAACTGGCATGACCAAATTTGATAAAATGGCCTTCCTTTCCTCCTTATCATTCTATTCCGCTTCCTCTTCTTCTCTTTTCTACTATTTCCACTATCCCACTCTCACTCCCACCCCCACTCCCACATCCACTCTCATTCCCACTCCATCTCCTACTCCTGTTCCTATTGATACTCCCACTCCTATTCCTACTAATATTTCTACTCCCATTCGCACTCCCAATACCGTTCTCTCTCCCACTCCCACTCCAACTCCTACCACCACTTTCACTCCATTCTGTCATACATGTTAGCACTTTATGTGGAAACTTTTCATGTGTTTAAGTGCCTCCTTGGGCTTTTTACGTTATATGTTGTTGTTGTTGTACAAACGTTAACAACACTCCCCGAAGATTTTGGGGAGCGTTATCGATGTTGATGGTCCTTTGCCAGATATAGATCCGGTAAATTCCGGCACCATTAAGGTAATAACCCGACCATCTCGGGAACGATTAACATAACCAAATTAAACCTTCTAGGCCATAGTCGCCCGCCACCTCCTAGTTCCATAAGGAGCTTGGCGACGCCAGAGCCTCGCCTGCTACTTATGTGTATGATATATTCATATTTGCTACAGAACCCCCCTCGCATAGGTGAGGTTTGAAACTGGGTTTGCGGAACCTCTGAAGCTATAAAGCTTTGTATTGCACTTATCAACCCCTTGAATACATTTTTACGCCTGGTATGGCCTCTGTCTTGCTAGACTAAAGCATAAGCAGAAAATATGAGGGTGGTTTTAATGACCAGTTCACAAAAGCAACAGGTTTGTGTATCGGATAGGCTTAACTTACTGAGGTGATACCGCAGATCACACTGTCCTGTATAGTAGGTCTTTAGAAGTAGTGGCGTGCTTTTGCCTGTGATAGACAATCCAGTGTGGTTTCTTTTTCCAATTATTCATGGTTTTCCCTATGCGTGCTTTGGTGAGCTTATGGAAAGCATGTGGTTTACAAAATAATGATGTAGCACCCTGTTTGGTAAAATACTTCCGAGCACTTACTAAGTACCAAAACCTTGTTGTTAGTTTCCATGTCATTACAACTTTAATATATTCATGTAACAACTTAAATAAACAACTCGAATAGGCGAGTAAGATTGCAAGGCTGCCTGGTTTTCTGATAACTTAGATACCACTTACTGGGTGTTCGCTTTCGAAAACTTCTATGCATGAATTTCTGCCCGAAAGATGGAGTACCATCGCTTTGGTATAGATTTCTTGAAGATCGACCCATAGATTATAGCTCCCTCTTTGCCTTATTCAAAAAGGAAACCCTCCGTAAACCAAATCAGTGTCCAGGTATAACCAAAAACACACGGTCCACTATAAATACCTTAAGGTTCCCTGATATTCTGAGCTTGATATGGGATTGTTTTTGAACTTTTGTATTACTGTAGCCTTTGTTTAGATGTCTTCTAGATGAAAATTTATTTATATTTTTCTTGCACAAAAACTGATTAAGTTGCCGCATAAAGATGATTCAAATGTGAATAAAAATCTCCATGTTAGTTTTATTAGGGTTTATAGATAATTCCTAGGTATCCCACCATACGTTTATGATGCGCCGGGCTTCATCTGCATGTGCTTCTGTGTCAAACTTGTCGATTTTCAGTGGGTGAAGAAGGTCAACTGAAACTAGAGTAGGGAGGAGTAAAGTAGAAAGAGTAAAGAGTAAAGGTGAGAAGAAGAAATGGGGACATTTGAATCCCGCCTAGCTTCAGACGGGATTTTAGATTTTTGTTCTCATTAGCACAGCCCCAGCGAGTATTGGGCTTATGTCTTTCACCAGCATAGATTGCATAAAAGCCTATTGTGTTTATTATCGTTAACAAAAGCACAGAGCGCTACACCTTTGGACTCCACACCCTTTTATATTTTTACAGCAAGGCTACGAACAGCAGTACTTATGTCTTAATCTGAATGCTACTCAATTTGACTCCTACACAGAGGAAACTTCTTTAGATGGGCTACTTTAAGACAAGAACTGAGGCTAATTGCACGATTCGACGAGGGCAGTAGCTTAGATCTCCGCGGTTTAACTCTGACCAAGTGTTTGATGGGATGACCTAGAAAGTTTAATGTGCTCAATACAAATTGTTGCAGTGATGGGTAGGCTAGTACTTAAAATATCAGTTCCGAAACGTGTCGCATCTACATGCGTCGAATAACGGTCAGTATCGATACTTTACTACGCGTAAATTCTTTTGTCACCGATTAAGCTCAAGGCCGCCTTAAATGCAATATAGTCCTTGTAGGTGGCACTATCATGAGGTATCATCCTCTTCTTAAGGTGCGTGATGATATGTTTAAAGAAACTTTCAGGGTACATGTTTGACACATAGCCAGGATTTAGGCCGGCGCGCCGACAAAGCGATCGGCGTAAACCTCTGAATTGAATGGCTGGACTTCAGAGTATCACATTGTCCACAAATAATGAATATGGAAACATACTGCTGACGTCAATGGTATGTTTGACGATCTGGAACAATAATCATTAACATACTCTGGGAGGCTTATAATGGGAAAATTAAAAAAAATATATATTTGGAAATGTTTTGTTTATATATATTTGAGGACGTTTTGGCCATTTCGGAAAGATCTGCGGTTTTTGTCTCAAAATCTCGCGGATCGTTCAAAAAATTTCTGGAGTAGCTCCTTGCGGAGAGAGGGCGAAATACTTAAAAAGGTCACACTTTTGTAGCGTAGTTTCACCGAAGGAGATATTGTGGGCTAACTCTAATACCCGTCGTCGGCACGATTTTTTTAAATCATTTGTGGCTCTGTGTGGGTCACGACTATCGTGGCACAGTTTTAACGATTAGCATCAATGCTGGCTTATTGTTGATCGCGCCAAATGGCGCCTTCAGTTTTTTCGGCTCTTTCTAGGAGCTCTAATTTCGACGTGCGAACAGTAGCAATCCCGACCACCAGTCGCTACCACGCATCCTGGCCCTTATACCATATGCCAGCACAGAAGCTATAGGGACTGCGACTTCGAACTCATACATAGTCGACGTCACTTTCCTAGAAGCTCTAGGTGTAGATCCGAAGACTTTCTGACGGATGTTTTTGTCGCGCTATGCTTCCGAGCTACACCAAAAAAAACACCTTGAAACGTTAGGGAGTAACTATTCGGCCAAGGATGCCGCCCTCGAAATCATAAGCAATCTAAGTGCGTTCTCATGGGTGAAAATCGTATAATCCTTGGCGCATCTACATAATTTAAACTTTATAAGGACCGAGGATAAAAGTTGTAGACCAAAAATTTGCAGACGATTGTGTTCGATACATTGACTTCAGTAGTCTTCGTTTCCGGCCTTATGATATAAGAGCTCATTATGGATGAGCAACTTCAGTTTTCAGACTAGTTCGACTATCCCCGTGCGTTAGGGTAGTAGAACACCCGGTCATTTGTTCGACTGTCTTGAGAAAGCTTTTGCTTCACCACTTTGAGTGTTCTTGCGAAGGATAAAACCTAACCTGGTTAAAAAATGTGCCTACGTATTCATATTTGCAACTGGAGCCGTCACGTGTAGGTCATATTTAAACATGGTTGATATGCTATAACCAATGTGATTCACTCCAAGGGACTAGTTGAGGGATAGGGCCGTCAACTTTAGGAAATGTCAAACCGGGAGACTTGGGTGTGGAATGATGAAGTGTGAAAATCAAAATTAAGATTTCAGACGCTAATAAAGTGATTTTTCAAACCCTTCTCATACGTGTGGAAGATATATGCAACTTAACCCTCCGATAGATTGTGGCGTCTGGCCAGACGAGAAGGCTTTATTTTCGTGAATAACTTTACTGCTACCCACCCGATCATGAAAAGCTTTAGTGACTTTTTAAGTTTAGAGGCGGTCTTTTTAATAATTCCGAAATCGATATTTTTTTTTATTTTATCTGATTTTTTGTACCAAAGTTGATTACGTCACATTTTAGCGTTGTCGACTGGCCAGACGAACATATTTTTAAGCCTATAAATCTTCATAGATCGAATTCATTTCAAAATTTGTTAATAACAATTCAAATATTTGTGGATAAAGTTCATAGTATAAAATTTCGTCTGTTCAGACGACAACGCTAAGATGTGTTGAATTTATTCGCCGCTAATGGGAGGGTTAAGTATGAGCTGAGAATCATTACAAAGGGGAATTTAAAACACTGGAGCCTACTAAAGAACTTTGCATCACTGATTTCGCTTATTCTCTCAGCCAATGGGACATAAAATTCGGCACCTTTTTCGCGTAATTTGCTTTTTTAACAATTTTAAGACAATTTGAAAATGTGTTCGAATTGGGAGATTTTATTTAAATTCAATGTTCTTTATTAATTTTTTGAAAAAATTATGCGAAGTGATTATTTAAATTTATTATATAACTTTTCTTGAAGTTTTTTGTTTTAATAACTTGGTGAATTCGGTGATGCGAAATCCGCGTTAAGCTGGCATTGAAAGCGCCTGTTTTTTCAAATCACTTTTGAAAGGTTAGAAAGTGTTAAATTTCGCAATTGGATTTTTATAACTGGCAGTGATGCGCATCCCTGATACCCCTTTCCACCATATCGGATGAATTTTCGAGATGAACAATAAATGGCCCAGAGAGTCTTAGAAAAGTACAAAATAGTGTAACGCGCCGAACTTCGCCGCCGCCGCGCCGATATTTTGGCATTCTGCGGCGGCGTGCGAAAAACGACGCAAATCGGCGGCGTATATCTCTACTTTGTACACAGAGCATATTAACTTTGGTAACATAACGGTTGCTTGTAAAGGTGTAAAGGAATTGAGATAGATATAGCCTTTGATATATCAAAATCTTCAGTATCGAAAAAAATTGGATTAAGCCATGTCCGTCTGTCCGTCACTTAACAGGATAGCTTGAGCAAATATTGGCATATCTTCACCACATTCGGTGTATGGGCTTATCTGAACCGAGGATAGATTGGTGTTGAAAATTAGTGAAATTGGATCATAATCATGCCCACTTTTTATATATATGTATAACATTTTGGAAAATACAAAAAAACCTGATTATTTAGTAATTAATACACCTAGAATGTTGAAATTTGATGTGTGGACTAATATTGAAGCCATTTCTGCAAATCGGCATGGCACCGCCCACTCGTGAAAAAATTAATTTTGCAAATATTATTGATCATAAATCAAAAATCGTTAAACCTATCATAACAAAATTCGGCAGAGAGGTTGCCTTTACTATATCGATGCTTGGAACAAAAATTAACGAAATCGGTTAAGAACCACGCCCAATTTTATGTAAAAGATCTTTAAAGGAGGTGGCGGCCGCTGTGGTGTGATGGTAGCGTGCTCCGCCTACCACACCGAGGATCCTGGGTTCACGCCGCGGGCAAAGCAACATCAAAAATTTTAGAAAGAAATTTTTCAATTAAAAGAAAATGTTTCTAAGCGGGGTCGCCCCTCAGCAGTGTTTGGCAAGCGCTCCGGGTGTATTTCTGCCATAAAAAACTCTCAGTGAAAACTAATCTGCCTTGCAGATGCCGTTCGGAGTCGGCATAAAACAAGTAGGTCCCGTCCCGACAATTTGTAGGATAAATTAAAAGGAGCACGATGCAAATTGGAATGGAAGCTCTGCCTAAAATCTCTTCGGAGGTTATAGCGCCTTACATTTATTTTTTATTTATTCTTTAAAGGGGTCGTGTACGAATGATATAAGCTATTTTTTGCAAAAAGGGCATTATATCAATTATATTTCTTTTCCCAAGTGGAATTATAACACGAAATGGGAAAAAATTAAAATTTTTGAAAATGGGCGTGGCCACGCACTTTTTATGACTATGCAATTTTCTTTGTTTCGGGAGCCATAACTCGAAGAAAAATTACCGGATGGTGATAAGATTTGCCACACATATTTTCTTTATAGCAGAAAATAGTAAAATGGGACGGGATCGGTTAATGACCACGCCTACTTTTATATAAAAGAAATTTACAAGGGCCGTATACTAGAATAATAAGCTATATCTTAGCGAAAAATAGTTTTGTCTCAATGATATTTCACTTACCAAGTTTTATTGTAGAAGGAAATTGGGAGACATACTTTTTTAAATGGGCGGCGCCACGTGTTATGTAGAAAAGTAATTTACCTGAAATGAACTGTAAAATTGAAGCTCACGCTGAGTATATAATATCCGGTTAGACCCGAACTTAGACACCCTTACTTGTTTCTATCTGAAAAATATTGCTTTGATCCAACAGTTTGCTTGTGAAGAATTCTTTTTTGAATGAATTTCACATAGCATTTTTTTCTCTTTTCACTTGTGACTAAAAAAGTTTACTGATCTTCGATCGGAAAGGCAACCCAGCAAAAGTCATTCATGAGTGAAACTGCAAAGTTTTCCAATCTAAAATTCAGAATTCCTGACTGACACTTGGCAGTCATACTATTTTGCTGCAAATATCCGGAACGACATTGAGAAATTTCATGAATCTAATGCGTGGAGTTGGTTGGAGCTGGTTACTGGCCGCTAATTTGGTAGCAATCATAGGAAAGTGGCAAACACTGACTTTACCGAGATGAACTCCCCATGGTGTGTTGATTTAACAGTTCAACCAAATTGAAATAAAACACACGGTTCTCATAGCGTCGTACAATAACAACATTGCTGTATCGTGGCTGCCGCTAGAATGCAGATTCCGTTTGGCGTTAAGAATGTGATTATATACAGTATTGTGCAATACTATAGCAACATGGATAAATACTCTTTTGAATAAGTAGTTTGTACATGGTCGACAACGCAACTCTAAGCATGACCTTTGAATAAAATCCCACATAGAGTAGGGACGAGGACCAGAAAGTATTTCTACCGATACCCGAATTTGACAGCTGAGGAAGGCGGAAACCGCGACAATTAGTGATGAGGATGACATTTCGATGCATAGAATAAAAGAAATACACGCCTAGTCCCAATTTTAGAACACCGCAATAATAAGCTGCCCTCTGACACTCTTGCTGGAGTTTTAATAGATGCTCGGCGATATCGACTAAACGGTCCGGGAAAAATACATAGTGGTAATCATCGCATGCGACTTTAAGAGCAACTGAGTGGGAAACGACAAAGTAAAATCAAGAGGGTGATGGGTACTGGATATTGCAGCAAGATTGCGACTAAGAGCACTGGATCAAAAATTCCAACTTTTTTCTGCACCAAAGACACCATTATGAAATTTCTATGCAAAATCACCCCCTAATTCCGAAAATCAAGGTTAATCCTATGGTACAGTTTTTGAGATATTTACGAATTACCGTTTTTCAAAAAACATATATCTCAAGAACGAATTGAGCAATTCAATGAGCGCATGAAATTTCTAAAAAGGCGTAGCATAACCTTATTGAGGTTCAGCTGGTCTTACTTATGACTATCAACAGAAATTTGACGCGTCCAACGCTTTTATTTATTTGTCTGATCAACGCCCTAGATTGATGAGGAGTGTGATGACTAGTACCTAGGACCTACCTAATTATTTTCTAGATTTTAGTATTATTATTACTTCATGTAAGTATTATTTTCAATAAAACCGTTTAACCAAACAATTTTTTTTTAATTTTTTATTGTCAAGTTTTTAGTCTTTATTTAATTGCCTATTATTTCTCATTCTCTTTAGTTGATTTAGTGATTCATTATTACAAGGACCCTTTCCTGACAATTTGTTACAATCTACGCCCTCAATACATAATCCTTCCAAAGACTTTACTCGACTCTGCGCCACGTATGCTTGTCCCTCCTCCAACTCCAAAATATCTTGATGTCACTTCTACCGGACTGTATGTAATATTTGTTCCAAATATGAGTCAAATCGGACATCATAGGTCGCTTTCTATTCACGAATGTATTATGGGTTCCAAATATGGACCAAATCGGACCATAAATACGATTTTTTGAATATCTCGATCCTTGCGCCACCTAGCGGAGATTTTTTCACAGGTCGCTTTCTATTCATGTATGTATTATGTGTTCCAAATATGAGCCAAATCGGACCACAAATACGATTTTTTTTTAAATATCTCGATCCTTGCGCTACCTAGCGGCGATTTTTGGGTCTCTTTTCATTCTTATATGTATTATGTGTTCCAAATCGGACCACAAATACGATTTTTTGAAATATTTCGATCCATGCGCCACCTATCGGAGTTTTTTCTTATTATTGCATTGTCATCGGGTTCTGAACTATATTCCAAGTTTTAAGCTTGTAGCTTATCGGGAAGTTACTTAAATTTAAATTACAAAATTCGTGCCGGACAGCCAGCCTCTTAAGTGAAGCTAAATAAAACCGTTTAATAAAATACAAAAAATACACAAGTGCTCGTGTGTAAACATACATTTCTGGTCAAGTTTTCGGTTTGTTACAGGCTTGATATGCCGAGTTATGACTCTTATACTTCTTATTGGTTTCTTTCCGGCTTGCTATCGATTAGTTACAGACAAACAAACAGACGCGTTATTGCTATTACATTGAAGCTTTTCGGCTATTTCGGCAACAAACCGAATGAATAGAAATCGTAAATAAATTCATGAAACGCTGATAAAAAATTAATATCAGTTCGATAAGAAATCGATAACTTTTCTATAACAAATCGATATTTGTTTTGATAATATATCTATTTATGCTTCGTCGATAACTTTTTGATAAAATACGCTTACCTTTTTTTATAAAAACTACAGCCTTTTGATAACAAATCTATAAATTTTTTAGACACCAAAACGAAAACTCGCCTAGAACAAATTGATAACAGACTTGTAAAAATTGATAACTTTTAGATAGCAAATCAATAACTGTTTGATAACATATTGACAATTTGTCCATAAAAAATAGAAAGAAAGCAGATAACTTAATGGTAACCTTGGTTATCGATAGCATACTTAAAACACTTTGATAACAAATCGCTAACTCGTCTACACCTAGTCGATAACACACATTTAATAATTACAAATTTTCTCTTCCCTACCCTTACTTTCCTTTACCATTATTTGCTTTCTTCTCTATTTTCGATTTTTTCCTTTCCTCGTAGATAACATACCTATGTATTACAAATTTCCCCTTCCCTTCACTTCATATTCTTTCTTTTCCCTCCCACCCCTTTGTTTTCCCTTCCTTTCCCCTCCTTTTCTTTCTTTACTTTACTTTCTTTTCCTTTCTTTCCATTCCTCTTCTTTTCTTTTCTTTTCTTTTCTTTTCTTTTCTTTTCTTTTCTTTTCTTTCTTTTCTTTTCTTTTCTTTTCTTTTCTTTTCTTTTCTTTTCTTTTCTTTTCTTTTCTTTTCTTTTCTTTTCTTTCTTTTCTTTTCTTTTCTTTCTTTTCTTTTCTTTCTTTTCTTTTCCTTTCTTTTCTTTTCTTTCTTTTCTCTTTCTTTCTTTCTTTTCTCTTTCTTTTCTTTCCTTTTCTTTCTTTTCCTTTCTTTTCTCTTCTTCTTTTCTTTTCTTTTCTTTTCTTTCTTTTCTTTCTTTCTTTCCTTCTTTTCTTTCTTTCTTTTCTTTTCTTTTCCTTTCTTTTCTTTCCTTTTCTTTCCTTTTCCTTTCTTTCCTTTCCTTTCCTTTTCTTTCCTCTCCTTCGCTTTCCTTTTACTTTTCTTTTTCTTTTCTTTTCTCTTTTCCTTTCTTTTCTTTTCTTTTCTTTCTCTTTCCTTTTCTTTTCTTTCTTTCCTTTCTTTTCCTTTCCTTTCCTTTCCTTTCTTTCCTTTCCTTTCCTTTCCTTTCCTTTCCTTTCTTTCTTTTCCTTTTCTTTCCTTTCCTTTTCTTTTACTTTCCTCTCCTTTCTTTTCCTTTCCTCTCCATTTATTTCCCTTTCTCTCTTTTCTTCTTTTTCTCTTCCTTTCCTTGCCTTCATATGCTCTCAGATTTCGCTCATATTAACTCTACCAAGTGCATTCTTCCTACATAACGCTAGAGTGGCCCAAACACTTTAACATTCAAACGGTTAGCCGGTTGCTTCCTAAATCTTAGTCTTCTCGAAGATATACTCCAACTTCCGGTGGTGAAAGACTTTCATATTCTATCCTTTGTATTACACAACACTGTACCATGCGTAACTATATACCTACATGTGTTTGTGTGATTATCTTCTTGTTTGAGTTACTACTGCCAAATAAGTATAAAATAAAATATCACAGATGGACTACACGCAGACATTTTCTAAAAGTGACAACAAGACTGACGTTTAGTTTTCCTGTGCTTGTGCACAACAATATGTTGACATGATGCAGCTATTTAGCGGGCGGTTTGTATGCAACACCAAAAAGGCGATGATGATCAATTTGGCCCATTAATATGGAGGAGAACAGCAGGAGTATGTTTGGTTTAACTCCAAAGTCCTACAATGCGATTGCGCGACTGAGGGAATAGAAATGCGAAGTCATGTTATGGTAACCTCATCTACATTGATACGGATCGATTGCGGCTGTGGGACAGAGGTGAACGTATGAACTTTTTTCATTCAAATATTTGGAAATGTATGCTAATGAAATACAAATACTATGTAAATATATGTTTGTATGTCATACATTGTACATATGTATGTATGTAAATACGAAACATAAAGTAACGCAATACAAAACTCACTGAAAGTACATATGGCTGATATTTGTAGCATGAGTGTAAAGTTTTTGACTGTTGATCGATCCAAAAGCTTTGGCTTGTTGTTGTATGTAATTTGGTAAACTAATTGTTGTCGTTGTTTTGACAATACGGAATTTGTAGCATTTCATTAGATTTTTTGGTCTTTTTGATTGTTTTGATGGACAGGCGCGCTGTCACTAATTACATGACAGCCAGATTCTGATGGGGAGGGGAGCTGGGGCTGTCATCTGTGTATGATATAGAATTCCGGAAACAATTTACTATAATTTTGCGCCGCACATGTGTTTTGCTTTTATTGTGCTTAGTTACTTCCACTATAATAACGGCAGTCATGGGAGAGCCACAATCATTCAATCACTGATTGATTGCCTTTTGATGGATATAACGCGAAAGTTCTTCAAATATTGGGACGGCGCGTTGTAATTTTAAGATGTCTGTTTACAAGGAGATTCACAGTATTTGTTGTTTAAAACAATTAAGAAAGGATTATTAATAATATGACGCATAACCTTAATATAATCCAACGGTGGCACTGTATTGTTGTTGTTTTAACAGTACTTCGCCTATTCTGATTAGCGCTACTACTCCCGAACTGTCATCGATATCCTTACGGCAGTCCAAGGAAACTTGCATTTTCAGCAGTGTTGTGTCATAGGGTTTTGATGTTAGCGGCTTTGGTTGAGCGGCGACCCCGCCTGCAAGATTTTCGGTAGTTATACTTGATGACTGCAGGCCACCTCAAGTCTTTTGGATCAAACGGCTATATTATATGTATATAGCCGTATCTCATAGTGCTAACTGAGATGTTCCTTTTATCCCACTTGGAGGCGTCCGTCGTCTGATGGAATACCACCGCATGTGAAATATATCAGGAACGAAGTAATTGTCCAACATTTCATAAAGCTATTTAAGAGAGAGAACTACGCCTACAATTTTTCTAGTGAAAGTTGTATATATCAGGTGCCTATAGCTTTTTACATGGTAGGCATAGTTTCCCCAAACCCTGGCTGCATGCGTCTTCAAGATTTTGTATAAAAAAAAATTGATTAAGCCATGTCCAACCGTTAACATGATAACTTGAGCAAATATTCAGATATCTTCACCAAATTTGATATACGGGCTTATCTAGACCCAGAATAGATTGATATTGAAAATGAGCGAATCGGACGAAAACCACGCCCACTTTTTCGATATAAATTCAGAAAAATGGAAAAAATTAGATAATTCGAAAACGAGCTACACTAAGCTAATGAAATTTGGTAGGTGGATTGGCCTTATGACGCAAAACATAAATTCCAAAAAATTTTGGAATATGGGCGTGGAACCACCCACATTTAGAAGAAGAAAATTTGGAAGTTTAAAAAGTCGTTTAAGATATTACATTGAAAGTTGGCAGATACACTATCCTTGCCAAATTATATAGACTGGGTGAAGATAATCAAAATCGGGTAACGGCCACGCCCACTTTTCCTAACGGTCTAACGTTAAGAAAGTTTGCAATAACTCTATGGTATTTAAATACATTTGACCAATATTCTACCTCAGTAGTGGTATGGTTGAGCTAAGAATAAAACTAAAACAAATTTTCAAAATGGGCGTGACCCGCCCCTTTTTTGTTATTCTTTCCAAAATACTTTTAATGCCATATCGTCGATCAAAAATCTCACAATCTGAACGAAATTTGGCATAAACATTTTTTTGCATGACTACAACGGTGCGAAGTCGGATGATAACCACATCCACTTTTTACATACTACATACATATATAACATTTTGCAAAAATAGAAAAAACCTGATGATTAAGTAAACAATACACCTAGAAATTTGATGTTTGGACTGATATTGAGACTCTTAATAAACATTTGAAAAAAAAATTTTAAAATGGGAGTGGCACCGCCCACTTGTGATCAAATCAATTTTATAAAAACTATTAATCATACATCAAAAACCGTTAAACCTTTCATAACAAAATTCGACAGAGAGGTTGCCTTAACTATAAAGAATGCTTCGAAAAAAATTAAAGCAACCAATTAAGAACCACGCCCACTTTTATATAAAAGATTTTTAAATGGGTCGTGGATGTATAAAATAAGCTATATCTTTGAAAAAATTGCTTTATATCAATGCTGTTTCATTTTCCAAGTGGAATTATAACAAGAAAAGGCGAAAAACTTAAATTTTCGAAAATGGGTACCACGCCCGTAATTACGTAATTATTTTGACCAATAAATTTTCTATGTTTCGGTACCCATAACTCGAAGAAAAATTAACAGATCGTATTAAGATTGGGTGCACATATTTTCCTTATAGCAGGAAATATTTAAAGTAGAAATGGGGATCGGTTAAAGACCACACCCACTTTTATATATAGCGGATGTTTAAAAGAGTCGTATATTAGAATAATAAGCTATACATATTTTAGCGAAAAATAGTTTTGAATCAATGATATTTCACTTACCAAGTTAATCCCTTGTAAAAAAAGTCGATAAAGTAACTTTTCTGAAATGATCTGCACAACTGTAATTCACGCTGAATATATAATGTTCGGTTACATACGAACTTAGACGCCCTTACTTAATAAATATGGAATTACGATTTTCTCAACAGTC
Organism: Eurosta solidaginis; assembly: GCA_029619165.1. Classification (NCBI taxonomy): domain Eukaryota; kingdom Metazoa; phylum Arthropoda; class Insecta; order Diptera; family Tephritidae; genus Eurosta; species Eurosta solidaginis. The sequence continues at coordinate 65,817 of JARSSU010038674.1, forward strand.
TATTATTTTACTTACTAATATTTTGCCTTTCTGCAGATCTAATCCTTCTACTTACACATTCATTGAATGAATCCAGTGTTTTGTATGGTAAGAATTTAATTACAACAAGTAGGGAAGGCTGCACTGAAAGAAATGGTGCTAGTAAAATCAACAAATCGGTTCTGTTGTTCTTGACTTAACGGTCGGTGAAATTGATCGAATTATGGTTAATTCAACCGAGTTCTTTGTCAAACGAACAAATTAGTTTAGTCATTTCAACAGAAGAGAAATTGTCACTCTTAAGTTAACAAAATTCTGTAAAATTGACAGATTCCTGGTCAATCTAACTGATTTTTCTGTTAACACAAATGATCTTACAGGTCATTTCAACGGCGATCAACTGTCAATACATGAGCAAATTTCAAAGGGAATTTTACGTTCACTGCGCTCTCTACTTTGTACTTATGACGGTGGTGCCACTTGTTAAAAAAAAACACCAAAATAAGAAAAACATCAAATCGAAAAAACACAAAATGGGAAAACAACAAAAAACTAGGGTTTCAGATATCAATACAAAACAAAAAACCCTTTTTTGAATTTACTGTGCAAAAATTATGAGATACCTGGACACCTATCTATCGGGTACAATTTTGCAACTTCTCGTCCCAGCGAAATGCAAAATTGCGCCCTCTTGTTGCAAAAGTTTTGTTTGAACGAATAGGATTTTTCCAAAGTTAGTAACATTTTGTTCAAGTTTTTACGAATTTTCACTCACGCGAACGAATTTAATAAGATAATAAAAAACATCCTTTTCTAATGTTGATGTTTCCGACAACATAAAAGTTTGAGTTGTTTTGGAATCGTTGCAACTTAAAGTGTTACGAAAATTAAACTTGCCGAATTACATGTAAAGTTACTCCAGTGGTGAATAACCTTCTAGCGATTTGATTCTTTACTTTTCTATAACTTACAAGTTCTCTATGTTATGTCAAACATTTATACGACAAGTTTAGTACGAAACAATCAACTATGGCAACTACAGGCGAGTGAAGAAATTGAGAGTGAGCTGAGCTGCAACTGAAAGGATTGAGAATCAGTTTTGTGACTACTATTTTCATTTCTATTTGCAAAGCGAAGTTCAAAACTATAAATTAAATAAATGATAAAATATAAAATTTGGCGAAAGTTCGTTTTATAAAACAAAAAAATAAAGTGTATAATGTTTAATATGTGCCAACATATTTGATGTAGCCCATTTGACGTTCGTTTAGTAAGTGCCACCGTGGTGTGATGGTAGCGTGCTCCGCCTGGCACACCCGTATGCCCTGGGTTCACACCCAGTGCAAAGCAACATCAAACTTTTAGAAATAAGGTTTTTCAATTAGAAGAAAGTTTTCCTAAGCGGGGTCGCCCCTCGGCAGTGTTTGGCAAGCGCTCCGAGTGTATTTCTGCCGTAAAAAGCTCTCAGTGAAAACTCATCTGCCTTGCAGATGCCGTTCGGAGTCGGCATAAAACATGTAGGTCCCGTCCGGCCAATTTGTAGGGAAAATCAAGAGGAGGGAAAATCACGACGCAAATTGGAAGAGAAGCTCGGGCTAAAATCTCTTCAGAGTTTATCGCTCCTTACATTTATTTACAACTTCTTTTGTTCATTTAACTACTAAAACGGTCAATTACGAATCAACGATTTGTGCGCAGTTGATTCAACATCTTGTTGCGATGGATAAAAATTGACAGAAATTTCGGTTGAATTGACCCGTATTTCGGTTGATTTTACCAGTCTTTTTCTTTCAGTGTAAGTTCGGGTATACCGAACATTACATACTCAGCTACCAAATTACAGCTTGCAAAACTTTTAAATTACCTTCTTTTAAAAGTAGAATGTGCCACGCCCAATGTCCAAAATTTTACTAATTTTCGGTTTTTCGAAATTTTCGATATCGAAAATGGGGGCGTGGTTATAGTCCGATTTCGTTCATTTTAAATAGCGATCTGAAATGAGTGCCCAGGAACCTCCATACCTAACTTCATTAAGATACCTCAAAATTTACTCAAGTTATCGTGTTTACGGACAGACGGACGGACGGAGGGACATGGCTAAATAATTTCTTTTTTCACCGGATCATTTTGATTATGGAAGTCTATATCTATGTCGATAAGTTTATGCCGTTACGGGGTACCGTTTTGCGAACAAAGTTAATATACTCTGTTAGCTCTGCTCAGCTGAGTATAAAAATGCCATAGAATCACCAGCTGTCATATTCCAATTAATTAATTAATTGTTTATTTACACAATTTTGAGTAGTAACTACATATATGTGAGTATGTGACCAGCGATACCACGAATACGTTTAAAACTGCATTCCTTACTTCACTTACCCGGCAGATAATGAAGTTGGTATAGAATTAGAAGTGGATTTTTTTTAAATGCGAGTTTCTTTTTCGATTTTTGGACTGTTGCGTTACGCACAAGTGGTACACTAAACTATCGACTCATCAACTTTGCTTTTATACATATTTAACTCATAAATCAAGCACGTAAACAGGAAGCGCCATTAATGAAGACATCATCGATGCATTGCTCATTATTGTTTTAACGTCATCATAATGAAGTATAAATTTTCATGTGAAGTGCAAAGTTAAACGATTTAAATATCGCAGATCATTTAATAGTTCCCCACGATAATCATTCGAAGTTTTTTTAGTCTTCCTCTTCTCTATTGTTTGACACGTATTCAACGTCTGGTCTCATTAAAATTATATCTAAACATTTCGACTTGACGCAAATTAGGTACTTTATTTTCCCAGAAAGTCAAGAATAATTGTAGAGGGAGTAGAACTTCCATTATCATTTTATAGTCGTAGGTGTTAGTTCATGCATACACCGTGCAACTAAATTTTAGATACACTGTTTAATTAACTCGAGTTAAATTAGTGTTTATACTATTAATGTTATTTCCAGCACAAAATAGGGTTTGGTTAAGGCGCCTAATGAACTGTAGAGAAGTTTTTCTGCAAAAATGTTTTAATTTCATTCGAAATATCCAAAAAAAGGGCCATTTTCGCTTCCTAACTCTACGTTGTTCCTATATCTTTATCTTTACATGCTTATACCTATGTACAATTAGTAATCTCAGCTCTCTTCTAGCAAAATAGCCGATCTATTTGGTCGATCTTCCTAATCCAAGTCCTAAAATGACATATATATATTTGCACCAGCTCAAATAGGCGTATTTTTCAATAGTAATTTTAATAAAATCAAGCATTGCCTAAGCTACTAATGGCGCTTACCGTTTAAACGCTATGCCCGTTGAACAAGGTACGACAGTCACTTCTTCGCTTTGCCAACTAGCGCCAATTGGCCACACCAAGGGAGTTTAAATCGTTTTCCACCTGGTCCTTCCAGCGGAGTGAGGGCCGCACTCTTCCCTGCTTCCATAGGCGGGTTCTGATATACCTACTTTCTTAGCCGGAGCGTCGGATTTCATTCGCATAACATGGCCTAACCAGCGTAGCCGCGGCGTTGTAATTCGCTGGACTATGTTGATGTGTGCGTAAAGCTCGTACAGCTCATCATTAAATCTTCTTCGGTACTCGCCATCGCCAACGTGTACAGGTCTAAATCTTTCGAAGAAGTTTTCTCTCTCATTGCCTGTTTAAACTACTTCTGAATAAAACAAAATTATCGTTTGTTGCATAGTGTAATGTCAATGAGTATTGTTGATATTTGACCATAAAGTGTGCAGTGCATTTGATGATCGTTTGCATTTGCATGAATGATTTTAATGGCAGCATCTCCTTTTGTTGCTCACAACTTTTTTAATCACATATGTGAATACAAATGCACATCAGTGGCTCTTTTAGCCATTTCAAGGGCGTAGTCGGAGATGAGCTAGTGAGGGATGTTACTCTACCGTTTGACATACAAGACAATTTGTTATACAAGAACTATTCATTAATTTATTAAGACAGATTTCTACATCTAGCTATCTACTTAGATTAAGATGAACTGGCCGGTTCGTAGTGTTACCATAACTAAAAAACATTTTCAAAAACCAGGATCCTGATTAAAAATAACTCCGTCCTCTTGTTATATGTATTAGATCCTATCTTACTTGCTGCATCTAGGTCTGATAGCTGTGTCACTCCTAATAACTGCACAATCTACTGCCCATGGACCACGGCTACTACATGGGATGTCTGTTTATCCAATATTTGATGACATTGTATAATTTTTTCCGTTTGGTCTGTGCTTAAGCTGTCCCGCGATACTTAAGCTCGTTATAGTTATTAACGCGAACACATTTAAACGGTGGGTGTACAGCCGCATACAGTGCTGCTGTCCGGGTTGTTTTCAGGGAGGTTGTTTTTTGTATGGGCCCTCCACCAAGCAAGCACTCCACTGCTTGACAATCGTTGTAAGCACCCAATTAGCGAGAGAGGGCGATAGGCCTCATATATTTCTTGGCATTATTTTACATGCATGAGTGCCATCGAGACCTTCTTCACTCCCTCCTTCACGTTGAGCTTCCAAGGCAACTAACTGTCTTGAATAGTTCCTTAATATTTTGAACAGGCTTTCTATCTTATCTTGAGCCAGGTTCAGTTTGGGACCTTATGCGTCTTAGTAGACAAGACCATATCCCTCTTTTCTGCGTTGGTGGTTAACTCGACATTCGATGCCTATATTTGTATACTGGAAGACATTTGCCTCTTATGACAACTGCACGTAATTTGCGTCTACCGTAAGTTTGACGGCGCCCTCGCATAATCGCCTGAGCAGTTGGTTAATAACCAGCGCCCACAGCAATGGCCACAATTGAAAACAACAAAGGGACTGCTACCGTTTTCAATCTAGTGCTTTTAATGGAGTTTGAGCCTCTCTCTTCTTCTGCTTCAAAAGGCGGGAAATTTATCATTATTTGGTTGATCACAGCAAGTATTTCATTTTGTGCTTATCCACCATGAATACCATTTCACCGTGTCTGAAACCCGGTTTAATTTCGAATGGCTCGCAGAGGTCTTTCCCAAATCTGACAGAGCCGGTTGTGTTGCTGAACGCTATCTTGCACAGCCGTGTAATTTTTGCAGTGAGCCATCATTACTCGCGGCTTTTGTGGGCTCGTGTATTTCCTGGGTGCTTCGTCACCCTCATAATCTAAGCACTCTCTAGACATCAGTTACGAGGTTCTTCTTCGCGCTTACGATTTCTGCAACTACTTTTTGGTAAAGACGTGACACTTCTTATTTCTCTCTTATTTCACTCGATATCAATGTTATCCTGAAGGCAGAGTCTTTCTTTCCGCAACACCGATTGAATTAGAAATATTCTCCCACTGCTAATGAACTAAATCGAGCTGACTTGTGTTCGCAAAGAGCAGGTGCAAGAGACTTGTTGGGAAGTCATTTGTAGTCTAGATTTCTTTTCGTTTTTTGTTGGACGCTTTTGGCAACGCAAAGCTCGGATACGAGTTTTGGTTTTGACGAGAGTGCGATCTAAGTTTATGATGGGACCTCTAATCATATGCATCTCAACTGCATCAAATCTGATCGATCTGGTTTGTTGTCTTTTGTGTTCGAAACTGGTGATTTTTATATATGTTTCAGGCGTCGTTGAAATCTATCAGTTCCAATCCATTGAGCGGCGTTTACTCGTAGAGATTTTGTCATTAACCACTCAAGTTTCGTTTATTGCATTTCTTGGCTAGCGTTGATGTCAGTTTTTGCCTTGACGAGGACATCAATACAGGCGGGCAGAGACACCATCATCCCCATAAAGGGTCTGGACATTCCATCGAAAAAGGGGGTCTCATTGTCCAAGGCTTTGTTTTGGTTTTCATTCGAATGTGGTTTTATGTGTCCTTACCTAGCGGCTGAACCTCTCTACGGGGATCTATGTTTAGTTAAAATATTTTGAGCGAATCGTAAGATCCATAATAGACATCCGCTTGCCAGAGAGTGGTTTTGGCACACTATCGTCTTCTCACGTTAGATAACTACACAATGATAATCATCGGTTACCCGGAATGTATTTGAGCGCAAGCGTCCGGAAGTAGTCAGTACCTTGAGCCGAATACAACAGAATCTCTCTGACCATTGCCAGACGAATGGTTGGACTTACACACTCCGTTTCATCTGTCATTTGGGATAAAAATTTCTATTTGGCAAAATAAGTGCAAAAATATAAATATTCTTAATAATTTCACTGAAGGGGGTATTTGACCCCAAAACAGTACGTGCACCACATGCAAGTTTATGTATGCAATAACGCTTGGGCGTCGCAGACGTAACGTCGACAATTTTTTCTAAGAACTATTAAATCCGGTTGCTGTTGAGGTGAATTCATTTAGCAGACTATTTGATATGGATGCCTATTTGTCTGTCCGTTTACGTGTCTTTTGCAAAGTTGTCTGTTTGCTAGTATATTGATATGTTTGGTTGTATAACTTATTATTATTGTTTTTTTACGCCAATTGCATGGCGCTCAGTTCCGTTATTATTACTGATTTTTTTTAATGGCATACATATTTGCGAACTTTTACAACTAAATATTTACTAATACAAGAAATACAGACCTATAGATGTACATACCGTAAGTGGGTAGCTACCCTAAAGAGAAATGTCAAATATTCCACTTGTCTTGAAGAAATGCCAGCCTAGATATCCAGGGAAGATTCTTTCTTTCGACCCCAATGGCGCAATTTCTGGAGTTTTATTTATATTTCACGTTTGGGAAGACATGTCTTTTCTTCCTAGTTGTAGCCTAACACATAGGTTAGATTAGGTTAAGAGGGCGCGCGTGAGTGATACCCACACTTCCACTCGGATACATTTTTGTGAGTGCCCTCAGTAAGTACAGGGTGGCGGAAAATTCGTTTAGCCCCATTACCTCCTAGTGGTCCTCAACGAACCACTTGCTTTCCCTGATGAACCCAAGAAGAAGCGAGACATGCACCTTTCCCAACCTCTGCCAGGCTGTCGAAGAAGCGTGAGCCCAGAAATCTGAGCCTTCTTCTTTGAAGCACCGGACATCGGCAGAGAAAGTGGTAGATCGACTCCTTTTCCTCCTCATCCTGACAGCTTCTGCAGAGGGAGCTTGCTGGTATTCGCCACCGTCGGAGCATTGGCGCGATAGCACAATGACCTGTGATGACATGCGTAAGTACCCTCGCCGCAGATTTGTTCAGTTTGAGAAGGAAGCTGGTGCCTTTCCTATCTAATTATGGCCATAAAAACCTTGTGACTTCGCAGTCAACCCTATTGGTCCATAGCAAGTCCGTTGCCCTGTTCTCATATTCTCGATTCTCCCTAGGAGATAACTAAGCGACGGTTGGACGGAGCTGTCCACCTCCCTTATATCTAAGTCGGAATCTTTCCTAGCCACCTCATCCGCGACTTCATTCCCTTCAGTGCCGCTGTGCCCAGGGACCCAGCAAAGGGAGACATTGAGATGACTTATAGAAGCCAGGGAGGCTCTACACCTCCGCACGATGTCCGATTTTATCATGTTGGACTCTAATTCCTTTAAGGCGGCTTGGCTGTCAACAAAGATTGTTATGTCGGTGTTGGAGACCGCACTATCTTAGAGCAGCTTTGCCGCTCTGTCTATAGCATAGACCTCGGCTTGGAATACACTGCATGCGCCGGGAAGTCGGAATGATTGGCTTAACTGTAGATGTGTTGAGTACATCCCAGCTCCAGTTCGCTTTTCCATTTTCGAGCCGTCGGTGTATATCGTGATGCCCCTGACGTGGTCTAACACATAGAAAGCTAATTTCTTTTGACTACGCTTCAGCTTGCTTGAAAACTATATAACTTGGTTTAGCGATTTTGTCGATCGAGATACAAACGAAATGCTGCTGCCACTGCTCTTTAGAGAAAGTACCAATCGGAGAGGAAACCGACGTATTGGTATTTCTTCAGCTAGGTCGTATCTGTTTTCTCGATACGCCCTATAACTTGAGGTCACTCGTGCTGTTGCAATTTTAAAAAGTGTGTTGGAACCTACTAGGGTTAATTTACATCAACTTTAAGAGACTACATACATATATGGTGTTGCCGATTTCGACAGAGTGACATAAGTTAAACCACCATAATGTCAATTGACCTTACGACCACTTTAAATGGCCATAAGCTCAACTAGCACAATGTCATTTGTTCTTAGGATAACTTTAAATGGCCATAAGGTCAATTGACTTAGGATGCTTTTCAAAATTTACTGATTTGAAGAGTCATTAATCACATTTTTACTGAATTGTTACTAGCACAACAACAAAAAGCTCAGGAGGTGAATAATTATTAAGTTGAAATTCTTATTTCAAAGAAGTTTTTGTCGGACATGTTTTTAATCCGATTATTTACTGGAATGAAACCTTACTTACTTGGCGCTTAACCGTTTAAAAGTTTATAACCGTCCAACAAGGCATGCCAGATGCTTTTGCGTTGGGTTAACTGGCGCCAATTGGTCACACCAAGGGAATTTAAACCGTTTTCCACCTGATCTTCCAGCGGAGTGGGGCCGCCTTCTTCTCTGCTTCCATAAGCGTGTTCCAATAAAAATACTTTCTTAGCCGCAGAATCACCTTTCATTCGCATAACATGGTCTAGTCAGCTTAGCTGCTGTGTTTTAATTCGCTGGGCTATGTTGATTTCTGCGTGAAGCTCGTGCAGTTCATCATTAAATCTTATTCGGTACTTACTGTCGCCAACGCGTAGAGTTCCGTATATCTTACGAATGACTATTATCATGAACACTCCCAGAGCAGTCTGTGGTGATGATAGCAGGAACTTCGTTTTGTCCTCGTTAAGATCTGCAGATTGCATTATTGTCTCCAGCATTAGATTAAAGTTATCGCACGAGAGGGGGTCACCCTGTCTGGAACTTCGTTTAGTTTCGCGCTGCTTGGAGAGGTCCTTCCCAATTCTGACTGATCAGATGGTCTTGCTCAACATCATTTTGCACAGTCGTATAAGTTTTGCGGGCAAACCTAATTCAGACATAGCGATATAGGCCGCACCTTTTCGTGCTGTCAAAGCGATTTACTGCGGGTTTCAATCTTTCACTGAAATGAAATCAGAGTTTGGAAAATGAAGCGCCGCAAGCGGAAATTTTCATTAAGGTAATAAGCGAGAATAATAAAATGTAACTGCAATTAAATCAGATCTTAAAAATTTAATATGTGAAACAAAGTAATTGGCCTTATGGCCTCTTGAGAAAATGTGGGTTGACTTAATGGCCATTTCAGTAAAGCAGATTGGTTATTTTGTAAATGGCGTTGACATTGTAACCATGTTAGTTTTGATCATATAATATCGTCATAAATTTTGTTGACTTTTTGTCTTTTGAATTGGTCAAAAGGTCAATTGACGTTGTGGCCATTGACCTTATTTCACCCCTCCCCTATTTTCAATCATTGCATGGAAAGTATTTTTTCAGCTCAACGTACACTCATCAGTGCTGCCGGAGTTACGTATTTGGGCTAAAAGTAGGTTCAGCGGGGACATTTTGGTTTAAGCAGCCACTTAAGTCACGGAAGTAAGAGTTTAAAATTTAAAAACTGGCTGCAAAGCATCTCTCTCATCGCACACTTGGAATTTATGTGTTATGTACGTCGGCACAACCCGCACTGAGACTAAGGGAATCCGGGCGCTGAAAGAATACACAGAAAGGGCATATCAGTATTCTAAATTTACTTCCGCCAGGAATTTTGAGTTCCGAAATAAAGTATTATCCCCGCCAACTACAGCTTGATGTCGGTGTTAACACTATCATTCCAAATAGGAATGATTGGAAGAGGGGCAGGGTTCCAGTTAGTACTAATATACACCGATGGCTCCAAAATGGACTCAGGTGTGTGGGTTGGAATCCACTCGCATTTCCTAAAGATTTCTACGTCATTGAAACTGTGGTCATGCGTTAGTCTGTTTTAAGCATAATTCCTCGTGATTTGTCAAGCCTGCAACTGCTAACTGGTGCTGGAAAAGTAGCTGACAGTTTGGAAATATCCATTATCCTGGGTTCCGGAACAAAGGGGAATAGTAGGAAATGAGATAGCTGATGAACTGGTACGTTAGGGCTCAGCAGATGGAGGTGAGGGAATAACCAATGTCGAAGAATGCATACCCCTGGGGGAGCCAAGTGGGAAATTTGAAATTTTTACATGAACAAAGCTCGGAAAAAGTCAAAGAGTACGACGGCCTGTTCAATTTCAAGAGCTACATGTTCAGACCACAATGAAAGGAGGACAAGGAGTATATAATGGGTAGATCTAGGGCCCACAGCCACAAACTTTTAGGCCTGCACTCATGACGGGTATTCTGACTGGACACTGCCTTCTGTTATTTTATAACATAGGTCATGGTTTTTGATAGGGTTTTCTAGTTAATCGTTAAATAAAGTTCTGGTAACACTACGGACTCATTAAGTCTATGTGAGGTCCTCATGACCCGCCAGTTTAACCTTACCTAACCTGCACCGATTATTGGGAAAAGATAGACATTCCGCATGGTGTGCAATGGAGACGTTGTAAAGACGTAACTGCAAAAGAGACTATTCTAGATAGAACACGTTTAAGATCCTTGTCAAGCAGCAGAAAATCTGGAAAGAGTATCGGAAAACCCCTATTTACGATATATTCTTGCTTTTATAAATAACTTGGGCTAGTTGTAGTACATATCCAATGTAGCACTCAGTTGGTTTAAAAGAGTACCTACCCGATAATGTTCAAAAGTTTCTACTTCTATGCAAAATTTCATAATATGCATGTATAATAAAATGAAGTTTTCAGCTGCACCAGCTCACTAAAAAACGGGAAACGGTCAAAATTCAAAAATTAAAATTCTGAAGTCAAAATTCCGGAATCAAAATTTTGGTGTCGACAAAATTCTGGAAGTCAAATTCCGGAATCTGCATGGCCTAGCGGTGTTGAATCGGCTAAGGGTTATTTTTTTAAAGTGCAGCCGAAGGCCGCCTACGCAGAAGGGTGTACTACGCAGAAGGACATCACCATGGCGGTAGCCACGGTTATATCACGCACCCGGACTTGGCATGGCGTAGCCCAGGGTTATTTTTTATAAGCGCGGCCGAAGGCCGCCTATGCCGAAGGTGTTCTACGCAGAATTACTGTGCATGGCGCAGCCGGTGTTGGATCGGCTTTTTCCGGAATATTGGACTTCCATAATATTGATTTCCGGTGTATCGACTCAGGAATTATGAATGCAGGAATTTCACAAAAAGCAGAATTTTTACCCCAACCCACACATACTTGACGCGATTTACTTCTGAGATGTTTAGGCCGACCTTCTCTTCCAATTTTCGTCGAGATTCATTTAATTTTCCCTGCGAAAGGGCGGAAGGGCCCTATATGTTCTATGCCGACTTCGAAAGGAAGATGACTTTTTCGGAAAGGGATTTCATAGCAGAAATACACGCGGATGTATTTGCCAAACCACTACTGAGGCACGGACCCCGTTAAAAAACTTTTTTTTAAAATGTTTGATGTTGCTTTGCTCGGAACTTGAACACAGGACCTTGGGTGTGGTAGGCGGATCATGCTACCTTCACACTAGAGGTCACTAATCGGCGGCGGCGGCGTTAGGGCTCTATTGTATAACGGCGGCGGCGGCGTGGCCGACGCGCCGACAAAGTGATCGGGCGTAAACATCTGAATGATTGGCTGGATTTCAGAGTATCACATTGTCCACAACTAATGAATATGGAAACATACTGCTGACGTCAATGGTATTTTTGACGATCTGGAACAATATCATTAACTTGCGGATGAGTATCTGGGAGTCTTGTAAAGCCAAAACTATAATATTTAGAAAGGTTTATTTATAGGTATTTAAGGAAGTCTCGTGGAAGGAAAGCTCGTGGATCGTAGCTTCTTGCGGAGAGAGGGAGAAATACTTAAAATGGTCACACTTTTGTAGCGTAGTTTCACCGAAGGAGTTGTTCTGGGGCTAACTCTAATACCCGACGTCGCTACGATTTCTTTAAATCATTTGTGCTCTGTGTGGGTCACGACTATCGTGGCACAGTTTTAACGATTAGCATCAATGCTGGCTTATTGTTGATCGCGCCAATGGCGCCTTCAGTTTTTTCGGCTATTTCTAGGAGCTACAATTTCCGACGTGCGAACAGTAGCAATCCCGACCACCAGTCGCTACCACGCATCTGGCCCTCAACCATATGCCAGCAAGAAGCCATAGGACTGCGACTCTCTAACTGACACCTCGTCGATGTCACTTTCTTAGAAGCTCTAGGTGTAGCTCCGAAGACTTTCTGATGGATGTTTTGTCGCGCTATGCTTCCGAGTTACACAAAAAAAAACATCTTTGAACGTAAGGGAGTATCTATTCGGTCAAGGATGCCGCCCTCGCAATCATAAACAGTCTAAGTGGATATCATCACGTAACTCAAAGGTGAAAATCGTATAGTCCTTGGCGCATCTATATAATTTAAACTTTACATGACTGTGGATAAAAGTTAGAAATATAGACCAAAATTGCAGACGTTTGTGTTCGATAAATTTACATCAGTAGTCTTCATTTCCGGCCTTATGATATAAAAGCTTATTATGGATGACCGCCTTCAGTTTCAGACTAGCTCGACTGTCCCCTACGTTAGGTAGCAGAACACTCGGTCATTTGTTCGACTGTCTGAGAAAGCTTTTCCTTCACCACTTTGAGTGTTCTTGCGAAGACAAAGCCTACCTGGTTAAAAAATGTGCCTACGTTTCATATTGCAACTGGAGCCGTCTCGTGTAGGTCATATTTAAACATGGTTGATATGCTATATCCATGTGATTCACTCCAAGGGACTAGTTGAGGATAGGGCCGTCAACTTAGGAAATGTCAAACCGGATACTTTTGTGTTGAATGATGAAGTATGAAAATCAAAATAAAGATTTCAGACGCTATTTTAAGTTAAGCAAAAAAGTGCTCTTCAAACCCTTCTCATACGTGTGTAAGATATATGCAACTTAACCCTCCGATAGATTGTGGCGTCTGGCCAGGCGAGAAGGCTTTATTTTCGTGAATAACTTTACTGCTACCCACCCGATCATGAAAGTTTTAGTAACTTTTTAAATTTAGAGGCGGTCTTTTTAATAATTCCGAAATCGATATATATTTTATCTGATTTTTTGTACCAAAGTTGATTATGTCACATTTTAGCGTTGTCGACTGGCCAGACGAACATATGTTTAAGCCTATAAATCTTCATAGATCGAATTCATTTCAAAAATTGTTAATAACAATTCAAATATTGTGGATAAAGTTCATAGTATAAAATTTCGTCTGTCCAGACGACAACGCTAAGATGTGTTGATTTATTCGCCGCTAATGGGAGGGTTAAGTATGAGCTGAGAATCATTACAAAGGAGAATTTAAAACACTGGAGCCCACTAAAGGATTTTGCATCACTGATTTCGCTGTATTCTTTCAGCCAATGGACATAAAATTCGGCCACCTTTTTCGCGTAATTTGCCTTTTTAACAACTTGAGAAACAATTTGAAAATATGTTCGAATTGGGAGATTTTATTAATTCAATGTTTTTTATTAATTTTTGAAAAAATTATGCGAAATGAGCATTTAAATTATTATATAACTTTTCTAGTGTTTTGTTTTAATAACTTGGTGACTTTGGTGATTCGAAATCCGTGTTAAGCTGGCATTGAAATCGCCTGTTTTCTCAAATAACTTTTGAACGGTTAGAAAGTGTTAAATTTCGCAATTGGATTTTTATAACTGGCAGTGATGCGCATCCCCTTGGAACCCCTTTCGACCATATCGGGACCAATTTTCGAGATCAACAATAAATGGCCTAAACAGTTTTAAACGAGAAAATATAGTAACGCGCCGGACGCCGCCGCAGCCGCCGCCGCGCAAATATTTTTGACATTCGCGGCGGCGGCACATGCGAATACGACCAAAATCGGTGGCGGCGACGGGCGTTTTATCGGCGGCGTATATCTCTACTTCACACCACTGCGGCCACCAGTTCGCTAATCTCTAAGTAGCTTTATCGGCTTTCGATGCTCAAAACTTGCCTTGCTTTGTTCTGACAGGGTAGGTCCTGTAAACCCACATTCGTACATATTTGTGGTGGGCCTGTTCAAGTACAAATTATTGATTGTATACCGCCTAAATTGTTTAATTATAAAAAAAAATTGTGTACACAAACCATTTTGGGGTTTTATGCTCTTTCCACAGAATTTTTGAGTGATTGCATTTATTTGAGTTGATTTGTTGAATATACAAATTTATTGTTTGCATTTGTGAAATTTTATTACTGCCTACTTGTATTGCAGAGAGGAAGTGTTGTAGAATTTGTATAAATTTAAACAGGATGAAGTATATAAAGAGAAATTTACAAAAGTACTTTCTGGGAAATGTGCTCATATCGAAGTTCTTAAGGAATGCATTTTATAAAGAGTAATAATCCATTTGATTTCAGACACAAAGGGAGTATATAAAAAAAGTTTTTTTTGTCTATTCACTGGATTGCAATACCAAGAAGAGTGCATAATTATAAGCATACTTAAGCGTTTTGATTGATTAGCGACAAAGGCACTCCACGAATGTTTTGGTGAATGTAATCGATGTTAAGTGTTTCTTTGCCGGATATTGGATCGACAAGCTCTGGAAACTAGCTGCCGACCAGCTGGGTTCGATTTGATATAATAACGTTGAAACTTTTTTGCCTCGCAGGTAGGGCTGTGAACTGCATCCGGATTTTTCAACTATCCGGATAAACCGGATAGCTAAGCAAAAAATCCGGCTATCCGCATTCATAAATGGGAAATGCGGATATCCGTATGTTCGGATATTGGAATATAAAATTTGAATATCTGCATATCAGAATTGAGCGAAGCAAACATCGAAATATTAAAATATGTTTGTAGATTATTAATTAACGTCAAAATTAACAAAGCTACAATTTTACAAACAAGTGAAAATAAGAACAATGCCACTTGTTATATTGTAACAAAACAAAGGATCGACATCAAGTCTATGGAGCCACTATCTGTTTTCCATCTTCAAGAGAATGGTATGGACGCAAATGCTGTTCGGGGTTTGAGCCCTGACATAACAGTTCGTCCATGCAGTGCACATATACTTCATTGAGTGTTAATTTATGAATGGAAACTACCGGAATGTTGTGGAGTCATCCAAAAGGTTTTAAAACTGTGATGAGTTTTAATCATTCGAGTAAACGTACATATGCTTTCGAGAAAACATTTAATACAAACTGAAAATACAGTTAAAAAACTATCCAAAGTTGTATATCTAGATGGACTTCAGTTCTTTTTATGTTGAAAGATTTTAAAGAGCTTAGTCTTCTATGTTGCAATCAGGACGGAAAAATAATATTATGGAGTCGAAAAAGTCCGGGTCAAAAATTGTCCTAGGTGTAGAAATTTTTAGTTCCAAGGTATCCCTATAGAATATCATGTTCAAATCATGCATGCTTTTTATTTTTCGAAGTTTTTTCCATAAAAGTCCACTATTAAAAGTAAAAATCTGTATTTATTTTAAGTCGATAGAACTAGTAAACTCGTACTTTTTAAAAATAAAAGTCCCGAAATAAAATTTAAATCAAGACTTTTTTGTTTCAGGACACGAAATACAAGTCCCTGGGGCTTGATAACCAGAAACGGCTTATCCGCATTAGCAAACAATTTGGTATCCAATCGATCTCCATGCCAGAATAGGATATCGAAGAGTCCACAAATCGATTACCGAAATAGACCCGTCACGATCACGAAAACCTTCCTATAAATGATACCGGAATACTCCGAAAAGTCCCGAAATAGCTCTACTGGCCGGAACCCCGACGATCCCGAAAATCTATCAGAAATGTGCCGGAAGGATCAAATGAGCCCGAAATGACCTATGACGGGATCACCGAACGTCATCCAGAATGATACCGTGACTTTAAGTTTCGATTTAAAACTTTTGTCCACGTCGGCATGTACACATACAATATGGAAGAGTTCGACTTGTCCAATTTGCAAAATATATCGCTCAGTATGTGACGACGTATATCGCACTGTACAGTGTCCAAAAAAGCTCTTATTTGAACGTAGTTGGCGCCAGCGCCATTGATCCAAAAATGTCAGCAATTTACGTGCCAAATTTAAATATACACGTGGCTTCTTTAGTATACTCCAATATCGCAGTGTCTCCGTGCGGATAAGTTTCTATATACGACAGGGGCGTGTGCTACTGACCGATTACGACCATTTTCTTTTTCCTTGCGAAAGTCTTCCTATCCTATGCAGATGCGGTTTACCATTTCACTCTAATACACTCTGAGAAAAACACGTCGATTCCAAATCCATGCACCACCGGACTCAATTCAAGCTTTTCATGTTCTTACTTTCTTGTTCTTGAAAAACGAACGACCTGTTCTTAAAACAACAACCTTGTTCTTGAACTGACACCATTTTCTTGAAAAGAGAACGGCTGGTCTTAAAATATGAACAAATGTTCTATTAATGAGAACGATGTTCTTGAATTAAGCCCAGAAAAAGAAACGGTACAAATTCGTGTGGACTACAATGTTAAATACAACATTTGGCACAAGCTATCAAGCAGTTGTAGTGGCCCAGCGGCTATGATGTTGTGGTTGTGATCGTGTGGCGCGGGTTCGATCACCGTCAAACTCTGATTTTTTAAAAAAAATTTTTTTTTATTTTTTTTAACTCTTATTTTTCGTTCAGTTCCATTCACATATGCACAGATAATTCTCAAACTTGTTATGAAATGTTTTAAGTATATATGCAGATTACATCTTCAAATAAGAATAATTTCTCAATAAGAGAAATGTATTAGAAAATGCTTATTATGCTTTTCTTAAAACTTTGAATTTTAAGAACAATTTTTTTGTTATAAATATTTTTATTTATGACAAAAAAATTCTTATTAATAAAAATAAATAAATATATTAAAAAATACTTTACCTTGCCACCAAAGTTCAAGCACGAACCGTTCTTGAATTGAGACCGATAAAATATAAATCGACCCCAAAAGTCGTTCTAGAAGCGTGAGAATGAAAAATCTTAACTCAAGCCCAAGTAGTGCTTGAAATGAGCACAGAAGTTTCACACATCAATACCAAACTGTCATAAAATACGAAACGGTGGTGCTTGGAAAAACTGTTCTTAAAACAAGCCATCGGTCACAAGTTAAGAAAAAAACGTACTTAACAGACTTTTTGTCACGAATGTTCTTAATTTTGAACTCTTGTTTCGTTTCTTTGTGAGAACGCTTTTTTCTGCTGAGTGTAGTTGTTTGGACGAGATATGTTTTTGCAAAATCAGCTGCATAGTTCACCATATACCATTTATACTACGATATTTTCCTGATCTATTTTGTTTTATGATAACTTTGTCTAGTATTATTAAAAGAAAATTTTCAAGGTTCTCAAGGTTTTTTAAAATTTTAGGATCCAGGAGAATATCGATTGTAAACCCAAATGTTTTTTAATTTCGGATAACCATTTCTTTGTATCAAGCGGGACTGTTTATTTCGGCCTTAAAAAAATAAGTCCTTGATTTTACTTTTTTTCGGGTGACTACTTTTATTTTATAAAAATGTCTCCATGGTTCAAACTAGATTCCAGGCAAATTCCATTCTTGACGTAAAAATTAAAGAATCCGAAAATTAATTTTTTCTTTGTATCCATTAATATTTTTAAGTCCACAATTAATATTTTGGCAAGGGACTTTATTTATACAAGTATGAAGTAACATTTCAGCCCTGGTTGTCAGTAATTGCTGACTACGTTTCATTTTCAATCAACAAGGCCGCTCCATAATATTACAATTGCCGGAGCACTATGATGAACTGCGATGCATGGTGGCTAGATATTTCCAATAGACTTACTGTCACGGCCCTCTGCAAATACACAAATGTGCTCTGATGCCGCGACACGAAGCTCTCAGAAAACAGTGGATCTCACGAAGCCATGGATACATCACTCATTCAAGTGATAATATCAGTGACGACTATGGGAGGAATGAACGAGTGTTTCTCTAGCGCTAAGTATACTTTTGTTGTCGAAGAACGGTCAAATAACCAAACAATCTTAGTGCCGAGCAATTTGGTCAGAACCATGAAAAAATTAATATCCGCAATCTGATGCAATCCGGAAATTCGCCCACATAAGATATCTTGACATTAGCCTATGTCACTTCAACAACTGTGCGTGAAAGGGTTATGTTTCAAGTGGGCCTCGAAGATGTTAGATTACGTTGGCCCACGAACTGAAATTTGTTTGTAGTCGGAACATGAATATGAAATACGTTGTCTTGACATTCATATTATATTTCTCATACGAAGCCTTTTTTGTACATTCCCGGTTAATTGATTTTAATGCCCCACGAATTTATTGTTATTATGTTTAATAAAATGTAATATGGTACAACTCAGTTTGTATTATGCTGGGCTTTCGGAAACACGTAATGTGTATATTTCTTACCACCTCGATTTATCGAAAAATACGATTATTAACCGGATATGCAGTGCCGTGTCGGGTCTCGTATGCGATTTCATATCCTGTCAACGGAATATCCGTTAGGGCATATCCCGATGAGTTTGTATATGCGATTGTGTCCGTCTCTTAATTTTCGTCACAAGGCATCGTGCTGACAATATATTTCGCCGTTATTTGCTTATTTGTGTGTGTTGCTATAGGGTCAATATCAACCTTTATGAGGCCCGCGCAAATTCTGACGTATCTGTATCCAGATAAACCCGCCTCGCGCTGATCCATCAAGGTCCGACTTTATCGGAAATCAATCGCCTCATCGTTGGTTCCATATTTGGGTAACTCCGGGAGCAACCATATACCTTAAAACGCCTATAACCATGCTTCGTGATGCCATTTGCCAACCAATTGGTTTTTGGTTTTTCGCTTACTCGCCCATTTCCTTAACCTAAAAATATTTGAGTTTGTGAAGTTTATTAACTTTACCGCTTGTTAATTTTATCTTTATTGTGTTTCAATACATGTTGACTAAAGATACTATTTATTTTTTATTGGAATTTTTCTGTGCTATTTTTGTTTTGTGCGTTTCATCATTTTCAATGCAAAATTTATCACGGATTTTAAGGTTAATTCATGTGTGTAGCAAGCAACGTGAACGTCGCTATGTTTAGTCCAAATTGGTGACAGCTTCCCCTTATCTATTCAGGGAGCTACCTACCTGGTGTCTGTCCACCTAGCTTAAGGTTCACGTATCTTCACTCAATAACTCTGATTGTCAAAGATGAGATGGATACAGGAAACAAACAACTTTGTATAACTGACTTTGGGCGTGTTAAGTGATTATGTCATTCGAACTTTTGCCCAGGCCCTTTATGCACATGACATCAAATAGTGTTTGTGCTACCACCGCCCCCTTGTAGGCCCTTGTCATTCTATCGAGAATGGTGGTGTTTAAAGGCGCTTCTTTGGTTTTAACAATCAGGTATCTGCGTTTTTGGCTATTGGCATCCCAACAATTATACATTTAGTTCGCAGTTGTTTTGGGTTCGTATTGAGTCAGCGCAGGTGGCTTTGTCCCATTCAATTAGGTGCGGACCTGATCACAATATTTCTGTTCATCAATGTGTGGCCTCTAAACGTAGTCCAAGAAAATTTGCTAGTTTCAAACAGGGAGTGAGCCATAGTGAGAGGGGTTTTAGAGGCGTTGATTGTGTGGTCCACATTTACAATTGAAGTGTAGTATGGTTGATGCCGTATGTGGGACACCATTGGCAGTCTGGACATACGTTTATCGAGAGACTTGAATTTTGTGGTATTGGGCAACACATATGTTCATTTTGTGCCAGCCAAACTACTCTTGGGGTTACTGAACCTTCACTTTCAACGAAGAGGTATTGAACAGGAATGAAATAAATGCCGATTCTCTTATAGCGGAGCTAAGACCGCGCTAGGCCTTACGTGAATAGTGAACAAAGATGCAGTTTAGAGCGCAACTTCTTCTCTGCGTTCGTCCTTGCCGCCATTCTCGTAAATATTCATGGTGGAGCCCGCTGTAATACTGTTTTATTCTTCTTCACACTGGGCATGAATTTCGATGATACGTCGTTGCTTGATTTAGCGAGACAACAAATCAAACGAAAGACACAGATATTAGAGCATTTGTTCGCAATTATATCCCTAGAATCTATGGTGAAATCGTTACGTAGAGTACGGATACCTGTGCTTCCGCAATGAGTTACCTTTTGTGCATATAATTTCTACACCTAATTAGCACTTTAGCTTAACGTACATTTAGATATTGCACTTGACTAGATGTTTTTTCTATTGTCTCTACGTCCTCCAGTCACTTTTGGTTCTTTTCGCAACAAATGGTTTGCTTAGAGTAGCGACGCTGCTTCCCTAACAAAATAATCCATTAGAACCCTAGATAATAAAGCTAACTCCCTAATAGCCATTGATTACATTTTCTGAGTTCGTCAAGTTGAATCGCGCCATCGTAAAATAGCAGCTGTTCTCGGGTTTTTGGCTCATGCTTTTGAGACACAATGTCCTTGGGACTAGCTCGAACTCATGCAGCAAACAACGAGTTTGTGGAACATTTTTGATTCTAAATGTGGACTTCACGTAACTTGTGCAAATTTTATTAGCTTTTTTCGTTTAATTTATGTTATCAATCTAGTTTCCATCACAGTCAAGGGCTGATATTCCATACTGAAGGGATGGCAAAGTCAGATGTAGAGCTTCATTATTGTTTCAGTCTACTATGCTTTTGGACATACCATCTTTTAATATATACAGTGGGGCGTAGGGTTTTTTAACCGAGGCTCCTGTCCATTTTTTATCTTGCATGAAGTATTTCCTGGCGTATGAGAAAAATAATGTTTACTCAGATTTTATAAGGATAGGTTTAGAGTTTTTTTTGGTTCCAAGTCACGCTTCTCACATAGAAAGTCCGCTAAGGATCTAAAAAGGGGCGATTGCCTGACGCCCATTTTCAAACAAATTCTGAAATTTTTCATTGATTGAGTTATATTTATCTGTCCTAGTTCGGGGAATTGAGATTACTATATAAATTCGTGATATACTTGTCTGCTTTATTTTTGTGCAAATAGTATAATAGCTTTTTTTGTATTCACCCATACATCCCTTTTAAAAATCTTCCTTATATTTTAAGTGGAGCGTGTGCCGCTACTGCGATTTCGTGTTCGTATCTTTTCCCAGCGGTCCTTATAGTCAATTGGAGCACGCGACGCGATCTGTGCTGAACGGTTTTGTTATGAACATGGTTTAATGGTTTGTGACATTATGTGATTATATATATAGATATTTGTAAAATTGATGTCTGTACTCACAATTGGCGCGTGTCCAAAGAGTCTTCAATATCAGTGCAGGTAATACCTACCGAGTGATCGAATAACAAATTTCACATTCTATGGGCGTGGTAATTATTTTGATAAATAAGTCAGGTTCTCTTTTTTGTTGTTGTTTTCCAAATTTTTGTGTTTTTTTATATTATGGACGAGTGAAGGGAAGGTTAAGTGTTTTAGCGGGCTTAACCGAACATTTTACACATACTTCAGGATTCTTGTAGAGAACTATTGTTGAACAGCCACAGATACAGGAAAACTCGAACTCATTTAGCGTAGAAATTAACCGGTGAGGAGTAACTCCTGGAAGTGGTTCGTTTTTTGTTATGGACATAATGTGTATCGAAAGCGAGAAGGTATTTAGATTGATTTTATGATGGGCTAGTGGGCCATAGTTCGTATAGGGGTGGGTCGTCTGTATTCGGGGCGTTAAAATGGCCATAAAGAGTGGATCCAGGAGGTTGACTCTAGAATGCGTTTGTACAATATGGGGTATCTTAAAACGAAAGTGTTATTGATACTCGATATCGGCCCGTGGTTCGAAATTGCGACCACTCTTGTATTTTGATTTCCAACTCATGCAATTCCATGTTGTGGGTATGTGCATAATAATGCGTTTAAAAGTGATCGCAGTGAGTGGATGAATATTAGCAAACTGATGCTATCTTACTTAAAGTTCCTGATTAAGAGATTTTGGTAAGTTTGATTGTGTATTAGAATGTTTTGGAATTTCTTCGATTGTATTTCTTAAATTTTCTATACAAACTTTTTAAGATGTAATTATACTATTTAGGTGTGGAGCTCCTTGAAAAAAGAAATATAACAAATATGTAAAATCAAATGTTTTACATGCATCTGTCTGTTGAAATTACTTGAATTGAATTGAAAATTTTGCTTTATTCCACACCCACCGCTGCATTTGATGTGTCATTGACTCTGAACATTAGCGGTGAGATACGAGCCGTTGGCGTGTGGCGCTACCGTAAGTTAGTTGTTGTGTGCTCGGTTCCCCAGTAGGCCTATATCACCAATATAACTCATATACATACATCGCCATATACTTCAATTAGCGTCATATATTCAATAATAATACACCGAATTTTTAATTAAATAACGAAGAAATGGTGCTAAAGGAATTTAACCTATATTTCACACCACCTGTTAGGTAGCAACTGGCTGCCTTTACTATTGAAAACGAAATACGAAGATTTCGAATAGATAGAGATACCTCATAAAGATATAAATAAAAATTAAAAATAAATTAGCATATTCAAAACGCACAATATAACAAATTTTTAATGTAAGTGATCTTTTTGTGTAGCGTTACAGTAAGTTATGTATTCTATTATATTGTTTGTTTCACTACTGCAGTCTGTGGCTTGGATATTCTAAAATTGACATAAAATACCGGAAATGCAAAAAAATACTTTTGGGATCAAATTTGGAATTATTGTGTTAAATTAATAAATTTACGTTGAGTTTGTGATTATACAACAAAGTGTGACCTCATGTGTGTCTGTATTTTCATTTTTTTTAAAGCACATGCTAAAAAAGAATGAGAAACAAAGAAACTGTTAAATAAAGACCTATGCTTTGACGTGTAAGTAAAAAGTTGGTTGCAAAAACAATAAGGCTGGTTAAGTTATTACTTTCTATTTAACCGTTTTTTTGTGCGCTAAACAATTATTTAGGAACAATTTTTTAAGGATTTTGGTAGAGACCCAATATAGGTATTTGCAACAATGGTAAAGCAATATTTTATTTCAACAGAAAATGAATTCGAAGCAGTATTTCTCTCTACCGCTTGGCGTGTACGAAATATATACAATGTATAGAGAATACATTTGAGCAACGCGTACAATTGAGCAAGTTGGAGCGATGTAGTCAGGTGGTTTGTGAAACATAATGTCAGTCCTAGCAGATGGCAATGTTTTCGATAGTTGTCACAAGGTATTTTCGAATTTACAAAAAACTTTTTCTATTAAATTTATAAACAAATTAGAGTAATATTTGTTAACAATAAATAGGCCCTATGTATTTGCGGTCTGATACAAACGAATCGATTCATATAACTTTATTGATGTTTACGTATGCTAAGTATGGAAATCAGCCTGTCAATTGATTGTTATGGTAAATTTTGTAGCGTATTAATAATATAGATTTTGAAAGGGATGTGTGGTCCTTAGCTCTTTAGTTGGAGCCTTTCTCCGATATCGTTTTATATAGGTGTGACCAGTGTTGATCCCTCTAGAATGCATTTTATGATACGTTATTGGGATCCACATAACAGTTATTAATGATGGTGTGTTTTAAACATGGGAGGTGGTTTGGTAGTTTTATATGTGAAATGCGGGGTGTCGAGGATATCGACAGAAATGTTGCTCAGGGTGACCCATCACCATCATCTCCGGTACACTGCTAATTTTCCTTATTGTATAGTGGTAGTACTACGCACGAATAGTATTCCTTTTTCCAATGTTTCGCAACGGCTTTTGATTGTCTGCCCCTGGTGGCAGAACTTTTTTCATTGTTTCATTCTTAACTTAATACACTGCGAGAGGAAAAATCGTTTTCTAACACGTAACGAACAAAGTTAAAGAATTAAGAAAACAAGTTCGCGTTGACAAAGTAGTATGTTAAGGTAGCGTTTTCTTTCTTACTCCGGTGACCGATGGGCTTTGGTTTTTAAGAACAGTTTTTTTTTCGAAGCACACCAGTTTCGTATTTTATGTGACGCGAGTTGTGGTATCGAGTGTGAAT
>JARSSU010038677.1:0-47340 GCA_029619165.1 Eurosta solidaginis
ATACATATGGGGTATTTCCTTCCCATTTCGACCAATTTTGAACCCGACCCCTTTAGAATTGGCTGAAAGTTTTTCTTCTTTTTCTAGCTTACGAAAGACGTTTTTCAGAATTTTTCAAATTTTTCATCCAACTCAAAAAAGTTATGAATTTTTAAAAAAACACCGTTTTTGTTTTCAAAATGCTATAAACCTTTTTCACAAATTGACCGTCTGGGATTTTTGTTTTTAATTTGCTTTTAAATGTACTTTTCGGAAAAAATACAAAAAAAATTTAAAGTATTTTTTCAGTTTTCGAGATTTTTCGAATTTCGCCATTTTTTTTTCTCATAAAAACTTCAATCAATTCTGCAATCATCCCCACTAATCCCGGAGTGGGTCGATTTTTTTATATTTCTTTTTATTTAATTGATAGTCAATTTTATCTATATAACAAAAAATGTAAGAAAATGATTTTTAAGTATTCTTTTCTTTATATTTTATGGAACTTACATGTTTACTGCGTCAGTCATTTATCCTGGTTATTTTAATCGTAGATTACATCATATATATAAAGAAAAGAATACTTAAAAATCATTTTTCTTACATTTTTTTGTTATATAGATAAATTGATAAAAAAACAATTTGTATTTTGAAAATTTTTTTTTCAATTAAATAAAAAAATATTTAAAAAAAATCGGCCCACTCCGGATTAGTGGGACTGATTGCAGAATTCATTGAAGTTTTTTATGAGAAAAAAAAATGGCGAAATTCGAAAAATCTCGAAAAACTTCAAAAAAAACTTTAAATATTTTTTTGTATTTTTTCCGAAAAGTACATTAAAAACCAATTAAAAAAAAAGATCCCAAACGGTCATTTTTGAAAAATTTATAGCTTTTGAAAACAAAAACGGTGTTTTTTTTAAAATTCATAACTTTTTTGAGTTGGATGAAAAATTTGAAAAATTCTGAAAAATGTCTTTCGTAAGCTAGAAAAGAAAAAACTTTCAGCAATTTTAAAGGGGTCGGGTTCGAAATTGGTCCAAATGGGATGGAATACCCCCTATACATACATATATATATACTATATATCTCTGTGGTTTTTGGTTTTTTTTTGTTCTAGCCATATGCATGTTTTATGTGTGAGTACAACTTGACGGCTACGTAATCTCTCTGATTTAAGCTGCTGGTTATGTGTATGGAATATTCTTCGTTGCCTTGTACAAAAGTGTGGCTGCTTGTTTTAATGTGTACATGTAGATTAGTGTGTCTGCTTGCTTTTTTTGTTGTTGTGATTATTTACTAACAGCATAGTGATGCTAATATTTGCCATAATACCTACAAATATATGCGACTTACTTTCTATGATTTATATTATTTTAGTTTTACGACAATTTCCGTCAAAATTGCCCAATGTTCATTGGTAGCCGTAGCTACAATCTTACTACTGTCTTCAGCAGCAGAATTCAACACCAGCACACAAAATTCGTACTTTTCATTGCTCATACTACTACTCATCACACCGAAGGAAAGTATTATAGCAACGAAGAATTAAAATAAAATCTAAAGTTTTTTTCCATTCGGCTGTAGGAAAGCTGC
Organism: Eurosta solidaginis; assembly: GCA_029619165.1. Lineage (NCBI taxonomy): Eukaryota > Metazoa > Arthropoda > Insecta > Diptera > Tephritidae > Eurosta > Eurosta solidaginis. Next base: position 1,575 of record JARSSU010038677.1, read on the forward strand.
TGAGTGTGGTTGTCTATGCCCGTTTGCCTGGTTGTTGGGCATCAGCAAAGCAATGGACAAATGTTAGCTTAGAATTTCATTTATTTATTTATTTTTCATTTCGTTTCCCTCACAACTTGCACCCCCCTTCTACCAACACCTTTGGTTCTTAGCTCATATCCTGTGGCTTATCCTGTGCTATCCTAAAATGCATGCCATATCACTTTGTAGTTCGCTTTTATCCTTGCTGAGCCTATGAGCGTTCGACGACTACTATGTACATATATAGTTGAGCTTTAAGGAGACGTGGCCGGCGAGCAGGGAGGGGGGGGGTGGCTTTCTACAACCAAAACACGCGCCATACACTACATTCAACAGAGTAATTCTAGCCAATGACTTGAAGTTTAAAGAATGAAATGACAAAAAAATAAAAATTAGTAAAAAATCCGTAAAAAATATTTTGAAACCTTCTAGTCGCCTTGCTTTACGTTATTGAAGTTGTTGATGATGATGACGATGAGTAGAGATGAACCGCTTGATTTGTTTTTCTTTCATTTTTTCTACGCTCTACGTTTCTTTGTATGTTTACGTAGTGTTTTGTTTGTTTGTTTATTTGCTGAAAGGATCGCCAGGACGACTTTTACGTGCTTTACTTTCTTAACTGTTTTTTTTTCATGCACTTCCCCACCACCACCCACCACGTCACCGCCTTTAGCTGCGTGTTAGAAAATTTAAAAATGACTTAACCGTTTATTATGACCCAAAAGGACGACTAAAAACGCCAAATTGATTTTCGTCCTTTTGTTCAGTTTAAACCAACTCTATGCATACAAAAGTTACGAAAGGCGCACAAAGTTTATGTTTTTATGTTACTATTTTTATTTTTGGAAAATTTCCATTTGCGTTAAGCAGCATCAATGTGGGTGGTTTCGTGAAGCGAATATGATCCTTAAATAATTTCACTTAGTCAATTTGGCAGCGCCAAGACTAGCATTTTCTTTAAATTGGACAGGATATCTCTTTTGTTATTACGCTTAGAATCACAAGGACAATACAATGCCCACTTTCAATTTTTGCAGTCATTATGTAATGAGTTACGTGAGAGCGAGCTAAGCGAAACTAAAAGTGCCCATAAGAGAAGGGAATATTCCGAGGGCCGATGGTGTGCGCAGAAGGTGAACTTTTTGTAAGGAAGAGATAATCATTGAAATTAAGGAGTCCTTTCTTTGAGTTTTTGTAAAATAAAACGTCTGTGATTTCTGAGTTTATTCAAAGTTTTCAACTAGTGTAATTGATACAACCCTAATGACGAACATAAAAAATGCAACCCTTTCGCTGAAAAGCAACAGTGTGCCTCTGCAAATTGATCAATTAGCGCTTGTTTCCCTCTCATTGCTATTTTTCATCAACCCTTTTTATTGAATGAGATATCATTCATTGATGGCTGCCGCGTTTGCGTAGTAAAAATTAAGGGTTGACCTTTGTTGATGGGGTTAAGTACTTAGCGAAAGGAAAAGGGTTAATACGCTAACAGAAAAGGGTTAAACTGCCATGGCAACCAGCTTTAATTGATGTTTATGACGATTTACAGAGCTCAATAGACATATAATTAACTAAGCTAATTACTCATAATTGCTGGTCAATTAACTGCCGATGTTATGAAAACTGATGGGATTACATTATTTTAGTTGGTGATAAAGAGCTCAAGTAATAGCGGAAATTACATATTGTTGCGTAGCATTCATGTGTGAGTTTCAAACAAGGAAACTTACCTGCTGGGATATGGACGGAAAGGTGTTTTGAGTGAGTTATGGCTGGTTTTTCAGTGCGAGTTTAAACTTCAGTTAAAGATGACTAGAGTTTAACCTTGCCACGTTGTTCGATAACTTCAAATTTTCCTGCTCACCTCAGCTTAAGAGGCCGAAGTGGCAGGGTTAAACTCTAGTCAACTTTGATTATAGTTTGAACTTGCACTGAAAAACCGGGCTTTAAAAGTCGTGTCATACGTGTCAAGCCACAGTCGCCAACTCGTGCTGAGCAACAAAGAAAAATTTAGAATCAGTTGACATTTTATACTCAGTTGAGCAGAGCTCACAGAGTATATTAACTTTGATTGGATAACGGTTGGTTGTACAGGTATAAAGGAATCGAGATAGATATAGACTTCCATATATCAAAATCATCAGTATCGAAAAAAAATTCGATTGAGCCATGTCCGTCCGTCCGTCTGTCCGTTAACACGATAACTTGAGTAAATTTTGAGGTATCCTAGGCACTCATCTCAGATCGCTATTTAAAATGAACGATATCGGACAATAACCACGGCCACTTTTTCGATATCGAAAATTTCGAAAAATAGAAAAAGTGCGATAATTCATTACCAAATACGGATTAAGCGATGAAACTTGGTAGGTGAGTTGAACTTATGACGCAAAATATAAAACTAGTAAAATTTTGGACAATGGGCGTGGCACCGCCCACTTTTAAAAGAAGGTAATTTAGAAGTTTTGCAAGCTGTAACTTGGCAGTCGTTGAAGATATCATGATGAAATTTGGCAGGAATGTTACTCTTATTACTATATGTCTGCTTAATAAAAATTAGTAAAATCGGAGAACTACCACGCCCACTTTTTAAAAAATTTTTTTTTAAATTCAAATTTTAAAAGAAAAGTTAATATCTTTACAGTAAATACTTTTAAGTAAATTATGTCAACATTCAACTCCAGTAATGATATATTGCAACAAAATACAAAAATAAAAGAAAATTTCAAAATGGGCGTGGCTCCGCCCTTTTTCATTTAATTTGTCTCGGATACTTTTAATGCCATAAGTCGAACAAAAATTTACCAATCCTTGTGAAATTTGGTAGAGGCTTAGATTCTAGGACGGTAACTGTTTTCTGTGAAAAAGGGCGAAATCGTTGAAGCCACGCCCAGTTTTTATACACAGTCGACCGTCTGTCCTTCCGCTCGGCCGTTAACACGATAACTTGAGCAAAAATCGATTTAACTTTACTAAACTCAGTTCACGTACTTATCTGAACTCACTTTGTATTGGTGTAAAAAATGGCCGAAATCCGACTATGACCACGCCAACTTTTTCGATATCGAAAATTACGAAAAATGAAAAAAATGCCATAATTATATACCAAATACGAAAAAGGGATGAAACATGGTAATTGTATTGGTCTATTGACGCAAAATATAACTTTAGAAAAAAACTTGGTAAAATGGGTGTGACACCTACCATATTAAGTAGAAGAAAATGAAAAGTTTTGCAGGGCGAAATCAAAAGCCCTTGGAATCTTGGAAGTAATACTGTTCGTGGTATTACATATATAAATAAATTAGCGGTACTCGACAGATGATGTTCTGGATCACCCTGGTCCACATTTTGGTCGATATCTCGAAAACGCCTTCACATATACAACTAAGGTCCACTCCCTTTTAAAATACTCATTAACACCTTTCATTTGATACCCATATCGTACAAACACATTCTAGAGTCACCCCTGGTCCACGTTTATGGCGATATCTCGAAAAGGCGTCCACATATAGAACTAAGGCCCACTCCTTTTAAAATACTCATTAACACCTTTCATTTGATACCCATATCGTACAAACAAATTCTAGAGTCACCCCTGGTCCACCTTTATGGCGATATCTCGAAAAGGCGTCCACCTATAGAACTAAGGCCCACTCCCTTTTAAAATACTCATTAACACCTTTCATTTGATACCCATATCGTACAAACAAATTCTAGAGTCACCCCTGGTCCACGTTTTATGGCGATATCCCGAAAAGGCGTCCACATATAGAACTAAGGCCCACTCCCTTTTAAAATACTCATTAACACCTTTCATTTGATACCCATATTGTACAAAGAAATTCTAGAGTCACCCCTGGTCCACCTTTATGGCGATATCTTGAAAAGGCGTCCACCTATAGAACTAAGGCCCACTACCTTTTAAAATACTCATTAACACCTTTCATTTGATACCCATATCGTACAAACAAATTCTAGAGTCACCCCTGGTCCACGTTTATGGCGATATCTCGAAAAGGCGTCCACCTATAGAACTAAAGCCCACGCCCTTTTAAAATACTCATTAACACCTTTCATTTGATACCCATATCGTACAAACAAATTCTAGAGTCACCCCTGGTCCACCTTTATGGCGATATCTCGAAAAGGCGTCCACCTGTAGAACTAAGGCCCACGCCCTTTTAAAATACTCATTAACACCTTTCATTTGATACCCATATTGTACAAACAAATTCTAGAGTCACCCCTGGTCCACCTTTATGGCGATATCTCGAAAAGGCATCCACCTATAGAACTAAGGCCCACTCCCTTTTAAAATACTCATTAACACCTTTCATTTGATACCCATATCGTACAAACAAATTCTAGAGTCACCCCTGGTCCACCTTTATGGCGATATCTCGAAAAGGCGTCCACCTGTAGAACTAAGGCCCACGCCCTTTTAAAATACTCATTAACACCTTTCATTTGATACCCATATTGTACAAACAAATTCTAGAGTCACCCCTGGTCCACCTTTATGGCGATATCTCGAAAAGGCATCCACCTATAGAACTAAGGCCCACTCCCTTTTAAAATACTCATTAACACCTTTCATTTGATACCCATATCGTACAAACAAATTCTAGAGTCACCCCTGGTCCAACTTTATGGCGATATCTTGAAAAGGCGTCCACCTGTAGAACTAAGGCCCACTCCCTTTTAAAATACTCATTAACACCTTTCATTTGATACCCATATTGTACAAACAAATTCTAGAGTCACCCCTGGTCCACCTTTATGGCGATATCTCGAAAAGGCGTCCACCTATAGAACTAAGGCCCACTCCCTTTTAAAATACTCATTAACACCTTTCATTTGATACCCATATCGTACAAACAAATTCTAGAGTCACCCCTGGTCCACGTTTATGGCGATATCCCGAAAAGTCGTCCACCTATAGATATAAGGCCCAATCCCTTTTAAAATACTCATTAACACCTTTCGTTTGATACCCATATTGTACAAACGCATTCTAGAGCCACCCTCTGGTCCACGTTTATGGCGATATCCCGAAAAGGCGTCTACCTATAGAACTTAGGCCCACTCCCTTTTAAAATACTCATTAACACCTTTCATTTGATACCCATATCGTACAAACAAATTCTAGAGTCACCTCTGGTCCACCTATATGGCGATATCTCGAAAAGGCATCCACCTATAGAACTAAGGCCCACTCCCTTTTAAAATACTCATTAACACCTTTCATTTGATACCCATATCGTACAAACAAATTCTAGAGTCACCCCTAGCCCACCTTTATGGCGATATCTCAAAAAGGCATCCACCTATAGAACTAAGGCCCACTCCCTTTTAAAATACTCATTAACACCTTTCATTTGATACCCATATCGTACAAACAAATTCTAGAGTCACCCCTGGTCCACCTTTATGGCGATATCTCGAAAGGCGTCCCCTATAGAACTAAGGCCCACGCCCTTTTAATATACTCATTAACACCTTTCATTTGATACCCATATCGTACAAACAAATTCTAGAGTCACCTCTGGTCCACCTTTATGGCGATATCTCGAAAAGGCCATCCACCTATAGAACTAAGGCCCACTCCCTTTTAAAATACTCATTAACACCTTTCATTTGATACCCATATCGTACAAACAAATTCTAGAGTCACCCCTAGCCCACCTTTATGGCGATATCTCGAAAAGGCATCCACCTATAGAACTAAGGCCCACTCCCTTTTAAAATACTCATTAACACCTTTCATTTGATACCCATATCGTACAAACAAATTCTAGAGTCACCCCTGGTCCACCTTTATGGCGATATCTCGAAAAGGCGTCCCCTATAGAACTAAGGCCCACGCCCTTTTAATATACTCATTAACACCTTTCATTTGATACCCATATAGTACAAACAAATTCTAGAGTCACCCCTGGCCCACCTTTATGGCGATATCTCGAAAAGGCGTCCACATATAGAACTAAGGCCCACGCCCTCTTAAAATACTCATTAACACCTTTCATTTGATACCCATATCGTACAAACAAATTCTAGAGTCACCCCTGGTCCACCTTTATGGTGATATCTCGAAAAGGCGTCCCCTATAGAACTAAGGCCCACGCCCTTTTAATATACTCATTAACACCTTTCATTTGATACCCATATAGTACAAACAAATTCTAGAGCCACCCCTGGTCCACCTTTATGGCGATATCCCTGAATGGCGTCCATCTATAGAACTATGGCCCACTTCCTCTTAAAATACTCTTTAATACCTTCCATTTCATACACATGTCATACAAACACATTCCAGGGTTACCCTAGGTTCTTTTTACAACATGGTGATTCTATAACATTCATGTTGGAAATAGGATATGAGCACCTTAACATTTCCCAACACTTCGCGGAGTATTCATTCGGTAACAACACAAACAAACAGTAACAAACTTGGACATTTACAGACAAGGTTAGAGTTTGTATAAAGATATCGACGGAACAATATTTACGATTTACGTCCCAATTCCATTACGAAATAACTATTCAGTAAAACTGTAAGGTTAGCCAATTGTACACTACTTTTCTTTGTGAAAGCACTCCTACAAAGAGTTTCCCCTGGCTCTTGATACAGTTCCTTTCTAAGGAACTGTAATAGCTGTGTTCACCCCATCTTGATTATGATTGTTTTGTTCGAAGAGCTAATACCACATAAGTAGAATTGCTTTAGCTCAATTAAGGCTAAAGTTAATGAATTTTTTCAGAAAGTCACAGCGTTATTTTATCGTTTTTGCCATTTTGGCCTGGCAGCCAAGTGCAAACAGCCGAAATCAGTTCTGAAACAGCTCTGAAACTATCCCAAAGTCATCCTGAAATGATCGGCAAACATCATCCAAATAATCCCGAATATAATCCCGCAGTAATGAACACGAAACCAATGCGATATAATCTCGAAATTGCGGCATAGTCTAGAAATTATCACGAAATTGTCCTCATACCGAATGAAACCCCAAAAAATCCGAAATAGTCCTAAGTTGGTCCAAAATTTTTCCGAAAACAGCTCCTGAAGACTCCCAAATAGTTCCAAATGGAATCTTTAGTGGTCCCATGGACCCCAATTCATACCGAAAAAGTCTTGATCACGTAATCCATTTCAAAACGGTACAGAGATTGTCCATAACTAAGCGAAAAACTATCCCAAAATTTTTGGTAAGTAGTCCGAAAGCTCTTCCGAAATGGTCCCCAAATTATATCCAAAACCATACTCAAAAATGACTCTCAAATAGTCCCAAAGTCAATTCCGAAATAATCCCCATATTATCCCGAAATTATTCTCCAAGAATACCGAAACGAATCGGATAGAGTGCTAAAGTTGTTGCAAAATAGTCCGAAAGTTATCCCGAAATAATCTTAAAATGGTCCTGAAACCATCCTGCAATTTTCCGAAAAAAGTCCCAAAATGTTAACAAAAACTAAACTAAACAGCTCGAAAATAGTTCAGAAGTGTGAAAAATTTGGCGAAAAAGTCTCCTCCTTTTGTTTGGACCTAGGTATACATTCTCCATACTTGATTGACGATTTTAACGATTTATAAAATCTTTCAAGGGGTGGGAGGAGATGGCGACCAGCGAATGAGAGGGGGAGGCTTCTACCTTTTCCACAATTGCTTAGACTATTATCTGTATGACATTATTACAGATGTTATTGGTCTTGGTCAAATAGACGCAGAGTTGTCAAAGAGAGCTCTAAGCAGATATCATATTCCTGTCTTCCCATTTAGCTAAGGCCTGCTTTGTCATACCGTACACAACTGGCAAAGTGTTAAATACCAGGCAAAGGAAGGTTATATTAAAATTTCGAAAACAAAACTCAAAAATTAACACGTAGACAGACATCTAATTAAAATGAGGTAAAGTGCTTATCATTTCAAGAAAACTTTTCAAAGTTCAGCCAAACTGTTATATCCACTTACTGCGATGGTTCACAATACTCTTATAAAGGAGCATATGTGCCTTCCCATATGCGTTCATATGTATGCTATTGACAATAGACATTTACTTATGTATGTATGAACATTTAACTGGCTGAATTAAAGGAAATTAATTGGAACAATTCAGTTTAAAAATTTATTTATTGGCGTATATAAATTCGAGACTGTGAAGGATGACGACTATTTGAGCATTAACAGCAAAAACAATGTCGGGCTTAAAAAAGTAACGTCCTCTCTCGACGAACAAAAATCACGCTCTCCAGTCGCTCATCATACCTGTCCCGATGCATGGCTCGGAATCATCGACAGTGTTGAGAGAAGTTGCCCAATATCGAAGGAGGTAAAATGATGAGCTGTATGAGCTTTACGCAGATATGACGATGTGCAGCGAATTTTAAATACCAGTCTAAGCAAAGATATATTAAAATTTCAAAAACGAAACACACACATTAACACTTAAGTATATAAATATCTAATTAAAATGAGGTAAAATGCTTATTATGTCAAGAACACTTTACAAAGTTTAGCCTAACTGTTAGATCCATTTACTGCGACGTTTTCCAATACTGTCAGAAAGCAGCACATGTACCTCCCCCATAAGTTGTGTACGCCGTTGACAATAGGCAGTTACATACATACATATTTATGAACATTGAGCTAGCTGAATCTCTAAGGAAAATAATTGGAAAAATTCAGCTAAAGAATTTATGATACCACGAAGGTTACGCACCCAAAAAACTGACCGATAAAAATCGAATCGTTTATTTAGGTCAACGCATACATGCACAAGTAGCCCCATAACGCATACACACACACACACATTCACAGGCGTTATAACTCTTCATTGTTGAATTGAAACAGGTGAACTAAACGCCTATTGAACACGTTTTGTCTTTTGTAAGAAAATTATATTGTCACCAAGTTAACGACGTGTTCAATAAAAGAAAAACTTGAAAATCATATAAAAAATAACGGCGCAAGTAGTTAGTAACAAGAAATTATACGTAAAAAGAGATTTTCAAATGTTTCATTTGTGTTTGCTGTTGTTGTACGTATTATTATCTTAACAGCCACTGTGCTCCACTACCAACAACCTTCCGCTACATTTTGTTGTTTGCCACATATGTTGTTGTAGCTCGTGTATCCTTTACGAGCAGCAAATATGTATGTGTACAACCAACCACTACATACACAGCCATTTCGGCCATCTGAAATGTTCACATAACGCATTGTTCCTATTAACTTGATGCCCTTATTGCGGTTGGCTAACAAATAATTGAGTGCTTGTCAAGTGGCCGCCGATACTCGCAAGTACGCACATGTGCAAGGTATGAAGTTGCCTACAAAGTTAAAGAGGTAAAATTGTGTCGATGTGTAGGTGTGTAGACTCTTTTTCTTAACGGGAACACACCTACATAAATAGCATATGTAAGTATGTATTTGTTATATCTAATCCGTTTTCATTCGGTTGAAATGCTTTAGGCCCTGTTTTTTATGCCTCGTTCTTTTCGTTAAAGAAGTATGTGGTGGTATGTGTGTTAACCGCGCACAGTGGTCGATTTCAGACTTAGCTAGCGGGAAAACATTTTTTGAAGTCGAATAAAGCGAGAAGTGTCTGTTGGCTATCGATAATCTATAACTCAGTAATTGATTTCTAAAATCAGTACTACTAAATACATGAATCGCTCAAATGCTGAATAATTGACTTTGATTGTGTACATAAGAATTTCATAAATTTCCTTTAGAAATACAAAATTAATTTAATTATTTAAAACCATTTATTGAGTTCTTACATTTAGTTCGAATTCGGGAAAAACCCTGATCGATTAAAACTAATTTCTGGAAATAAGTGGTTGTTCGCACGAATGAAGTAAAATAAAGAAAAACAGCGAAAAAAAATAAATAAGAAAACACTAGAAAATAATTGACTTTTATTACGTTCATAAGAATTCCCGAAATTGCTTTTAATTTTTGTTTCATTTTTAAACACAATTTTTTGAATTATTAGATTTTCTCCGAATTTCTAAAAAAAACTTAAATTAGTATATAACTTATGCAAGGCGAATTCAGTACCTGGCAAGGCGAATCTATATCAGGTGGTGGTAAAGCGAATTCAACCAATTCGCCGTGCAGAAGGATGCACATTTTCATATATTTCGATTAACTGACATATTGTTGTACAAGGCGTTGTATGGAAAATTATCGAGAAGAAGCAATCAGCTGTTGGGCATAACAACACCTGGTACTGAATTCGTCTTGGTACCAGGTGTTGTTATCCCAACAGCTCATTACTTCTTCATGATTATTTTCCATACAACAATATGTCACTTAATCGAAATCAATGAAAACTTTCGTTGTAGTTCTATAAATAGAACAAAAACAACAACAAATACCAAGTTTCTCTGAAAACCGCCTTACAAACATGCATAACTTCAACACATAACTACATACGAATTATGTGATGTGTAGAAGATAATATATGCGAAAGAAGGCAATTGCGGAAAAACTTTACAACAACTAAGGCATGACGTAGCTGAATGCGTTTGTAACCATTTCAACTATCGTAGGAGTGCGGGTTCGACTCCCACTCCCGGGAGAAAAGGCTTTGAAGAGATTTACAAGGTATAATCGAAACAGCTGTCGCCTTGTCCGTCCTGATGTCACGTTGTTTAAATTTTTCCCAAATTATTAAATAAATGGAAACTTTCTTTTGACTTGACATTCTTCTTCACGGCGAATTGGTTGAATTCGCTTTGCCACCACTTGGTGTGGATTCGCCTTGAATTTATGTAAAGGAAAAAAATATTGTATTCTTTAGAATGAAATTAATTTACGTAAAACAAGCAAAAAAGAAACGATAGTTGATTTGAGTTGTATTCATTAAAAATTCCTGGTTTAATATTTTTGAAACTATTTTTTTTTGAATTCTTAGATTTCATTAGAGGTTTAAAAAAAAATTAAATGAAGAAAAACAGCGAAATTGGAAAAAAATATTTTAAATTTGTGTACTGATTTTTCCGGAAGTATAAGGAAAGCCTTTGTGAAATATGAACGCAATACTGCTCAAATACATAATTTTCTAAACTAAAAAAAATATATAAATTTTTTCTATGGCAAAAAATTGTTTTGAAAAACAAGCTCAAGTTAGTCAATAATTTAGTTCCATAATTAAATTTGCCCAAATTTGCGCTGCTCGCAATCGTGTTAGAAATCAATTGGAGTGCTAAAACCTTCTTAAGGGTTGTAGGATGATGTTGGATGTCAACTTGAGAGCTATAAATTTCTTCAAGATAAGATAAATATTTTTTCGATATAATATATTCGATATTACTTACATAGGATACATTTTCTCACTGAAACCATTTAAATCAATTCTCAAAAAAAATTTCGCAAACGCACTGAAACGAAAGTTTCGAAGTCTTTATTTAGGGTTTGCTAATTTTTTTTGTGCACGCAATTTTTTAGTTTTCTCAAAAGTCGTACTGATATTTGAACTTTTTTTTACCGAAAGTGTTTTATACTTTCTTTGATACAAATGGCACATAGCTTTATTGTTAGAATATGGAAAAAGCAACTGAAACACCCTTCAGAAAAATAATGACAAAAGTCAATGCGAGTTTTAAGAGACTTATGCTGTTAGTTTGTTAAAATTGAGTGGGCTATAGAATTGCATACTAAAAAAAAATAATTCAAAAAACTCTAAATAAAAATTTCGAAATTTTCGCAAAATTTTCCTGAATATTTGAATATTTTTCGAAAAAGTTTTTGACATTGGTTTGCATATATGCGGTTTAAAATCCCACAGAATTTCTTTCTAAACGCTTTCGCGAAGTAACGAAAGTAAAAAAAAATGTATTTAATAATTGGAGAAAAACTGAAATTAAAACATTCGGATGAACAAAGCAACAACTCTTTCGTTTATACATTGTAAATCTCTTCAAAACCTTTGCTCTCGGGAATGGGACTCGAACCCGCATTCCAGCGATGGTTCAACTGTTAAAACACATTCACTTAACGCCTTTTTATTTAGTTGTAACAATTCAACCACCACAGTAGTGCGGATGGCAGTGCCACTCCCGGGACAAAAGGTTTTGAACAAGGTATAATCAAAACAGCTGTTGTCTTGTCTGTCGTGATGTCACGTTGTTTAAATTTTTTCTCAAATTTATTAAATGAATTAATAATAAAAACAAGTAAGGAAGGCTAAGTGCGGGTGTAACTGAACATTACATACTCAGCTGAGAGCTTTGGAGACAAAATAAGGGAAAATCACCATTTACGAAAATGAACCTAGGGTAATCCTGGAATGTGTTTGTATGACCTGGGTATCAAATGGAAGATATTAAAGAGTTTTTTTTAAAAGGGAGTGGGCCATAGTTCTAAAGGTTCTATAGGTGGACGCCTTTTCGAGATATCGCCATAAAGGTGGACCAGGGGTGACTCTAGAATGTGTTTGTACGATATGGGTATCAAATTAAAGGTATTAATGAGAATTTTTAAAGGGAGTGACTCTCAGTTGTATATGTGGAGGCGTTTTCGAGATATTGACCAAAATGGGTGACTCAGAACATCATCTGTCGGGTACCGCTAATTTATTTATATATGTAATACCACGAAGCGTATTCCTGCCAAAATTCCAAGGGCTTTTGATTTCCCCCTGCAGAACTTTTTCATTTTCTTCTACTTAATATGGTAGGTGTCACACCCATCTTAAAAAGTTTTTTCTTAAGTTATATTTTGCGTCAAAAAACCAATCCAATCACCATTTTTCATCCCTTTTTTCGTATTTGGTATAGAATTATGGCACTTTTTTCTTTTTTCGAAATTTTCGATATCGAAAAAGTGGGCGTGGTCAAGTCGGATTTCGCCCATTTTTATTATCAAGATAAAGTGTGTTCAGATAAGTATGTTAACTAAGTTTAGTAAAGATATATCGATTTTTGCTCAAGTTATCGTGCTAACGGCCGAGCGGAAGGACAGACGGTCGACTGTGTATAAAAACTGGGCGTGGCTTCAACCGATTTCGCCCATTTTCACAGAATAGGTAAATGTTTGTTCAACTTATGGCATTTAAAGTATTCTAGATAAATTAAATGAAAAAGGGCGGAGCCACGCCCATTTTGAAATTTTCTTTTATTTTTGTAATTTGTTGCACCATATCATTACTGGAGTTGAATGTTGACACAATTTACTTATATACTGTAAAGATATTAAATTTTTGTTAAAATTTGACTTAAACATTTTTTTTTAAAGAGTGGGTGTGTTCGTCATCCGATTTTGCTAATTCTTATTTAGAACACATATAGCAATAGGGGTAACGTTCCTGACAAATTTCACCATGATATCTTCAACGACTGCCAAATTACAGCTTGCAAAACTTCTAAATTACCTTCATTTAAAAGTGGGCGTTTGCCACGCCCACTGTCCAAAATTTTGCTAACTTTCTATTCTGCGTCATAAGGTCAACCACCTACAAACTTTCATCGCTTTATCCGTCTTTGGTAATGAAATTATTGCACTTTTTCGGGTTTTCGAAATTTTCGATATCGAAAAAGTGGGCGTGGTTATAGTCCGATATCGTTCATTTTAAATAGCGATCTGAGATGAGTGCTCCGGGAACCTACATACCAAATTTCATCAAGATACCTCAAAATTTACTCAAGTTATCGTGCTTACGGACGGACGTACGGACATGGCTCAATGAATTTTTTTTCGGCCAGATGATTTTGATATATAGAAGTCTATATCTATCTCGATTAGTTTATGCCGTTACAGGGTACCGTTGTGCGAACAAGTGATGCAGTTTATTTAAATTTTTTCAAAATTATGCAAAATTAATATAAAAAAAAACTGCTTTAAAAAATGTTACATAGGAAAAGAAAGGGCATTACCGCGAAATAATACAAAAGAATTTAATTTGACGAAATTTGATAAAAATTGCGACAATTATTTTCATATGCGCTGCTGTAATGTTTTTGTGAGTCGCATCTAGCGATAGAAAATCGACCACTGTGCAGCGCTGTGTTTGCTATTGTCAGCATTTTTCGTAAGATTTCTTCTTCTATTTTGCTTTCAGCCTATGTTATGCACATGTATGTATATATGTTCAGAATATGTTTATTTGTTGCTTGGTAGTCAATTTTGTGCTTATCGCTGCATTCACATCAATTTCCCAAATGCCCCTCTGCTCGATTTTGTTCCACCACAACTGCGTTCTTTAGCACAAATTCGACTCTTTTATACCAAGTCTTTGGCAGTTAGGTAGTTGTACAGCTGTCCCACCCAGAAGATAACCACAATGACTTTCTTTGCTTGTTACAAATAAAAGGGTACTTTTTATTTTTTTGTTTAGCTACTCTTTCACTTACAAAAAGACAGTCCTTGAGTAAAGTATCATATATGATTACTTTTGTGTGCATGTGTTAGTTATGTTGCGAGTGTGTGTGGGTGGGTGGTTGGCTTGAAATATCTCAATCGTTTGGTCGTTATCGAAATTCCAATGAAACGTGAAATTATATGACATAGCCATCGCAAAAGATACTCTCACAATTCAAACTATAACAATCTCAACATTTTATATTGCAAGGATATGCCATTATAAGGCCTATTGTCCCTTGTTTTCTTGTTACTTATTTAGTGTTTTGTATTGGTGCTTGACTTAGTTTTTTATATACCCTTTAAGTATGTGTTCAATGTTGTTTGGATTACTTATGGCAAAACGTGTATGTATGTGTGTGTTAAAGAAGAGGGCGCGTTATCCTTTTGGGCTTGTTATCTGCTTGATTATTTTGATTTGTTTTTTTATTTAGAGTACCCTGTTCAGGGCTTGAGGGCTTTTGTAATAAAATTTGTGGCTGTGCTTTTAACATATTCGAAATGCTATAAGCGCAAAATCTGCATTGTTCCAGGCCATCAATTAAAAACAGAAAAATATTTTCATAAAAAATTTTTATTTAGCAGAAATTATGTCCTGACAATTTTCCGCGCAGGAAAGTTTACTTCATTCCTTAAATACATACCAATTTGTAACAATTCACCTTCACAATAAACGGTGCACCTTTCTGGCACCTAGCTGTCATCTAACTAATGAGCAACGTAGGACAACTCCCTTGAGCCGCATGCTGCCCTTACCTACAATAACAACTTCATATATCAATTTGTTGGCAGCAGCTCAACTCCTTTACTCCTTTACTCCTTCTTCGAACTACTGTTAAACGTTTTAATGCCGCTTAATTAATCATTTTATTGTGAGTTAATTAAATTGTAGAAGTTTAGGGAAAACAATGAAAACGCACGTTTTGTCTTGAAGTCGTATCGTAATGATTCTAGGAGTTAGACGAGAGAAACGTGTAAAGGACCAAGATGAAAGGACGAAATTCACCGAAGCACTTAAGTAGAAGAATTTAAGTAATTTGTATAGAAATCGTTTTGCCAAATATACAATTAATCAACATTTACTTCAAAGTCAAGGAAAATAAAAAAAAACTAAAAAAAAATTAATGCATATAGAGGCACATTTTTACATTAGACTGCCTTACTCTCGATACAAAAGAAAAAAAATCGGTTCTTTATTTAAAAATGTTATAATTTACTATAGACCGGGTGGAAAAATTAAATGGTAAAGGTAGAAGGAGTGGATATAGAAATAGGAGTGGGGTGAGGTTGGGAGTGTGAGTAGAGGATTGGGAGAGGTTTGGGGCGAGTGAGAGTGGGAATGGTAGTTGGAGTGAGAGGGGAGTGGGAGTGAGAAAGAGGCAGTGGGAGTACGAGTTGGAACAGGAGTAAAAGAAAGATTTAAATTCGCTATATCTCCATTATTATTTGAAGGAGTTATTCAATATTTGGCTGGGAATGGTAGAGGTACTAGAAGTGGAAAGGGGTTTGAGTTTGGTAGTGGAAATGAATTTGGTAGTGGAATGGAGAAGTTTAATGAGAAGAAAATGGGGATAGAGGCAATTGGGAAAGGACAGAATAAGAAGAAGAAATGGGCGAAGAAGTAAACTTCGTTGGGATAGAAAGCGATAGAGGGGAAAGGGCAGACCACCTGCAGACACAAAAGTTGCCAACGCCAGCTAGAAAAAACATCATTTCCTCCTTCTGCCATAAAAAAAGCAAATATTACGATGCGAAAACCACAAGTTATGGTCACACATCAAGTAGGGTTTCATCTAATGAATACTGTGGGACCTCCCTGTTAGGTTGAAATCTACCCGTTGCCCGATCATTGCACCGCTGATGACATAGGCATCCGGGAAGCATACCCATACACATAGTAACTGCCTGTAAAATGCCTAAACATTTTGAACTCAACTTGATTCCTCGATTTATATGACAGCGTTAAGACTTTAGGGCATCCAATTCTCGCCCTCCGTGAGGAACTTGGGGTCGCCAAAGCTTCGCCTGCTCAATAAACTGAACTCCACACGGGTGGGTAGATGAGTAAAAAATTGCGCTTGCAACCACTTGCGAGGAATGCGCTACAGAACCCCCTATAGTAGCGCGTCACAGAGGCGATGTAAAATAATTATCTTCAAGCCAACCTTTTTGAACGAAGTAGAATTTAACTTTTCGCAGTGTAGGTAAAATACTTCTAGACAACAAACAAAGTTGGAAATGGGACATCGACTAAATATGCAGGAATAATTACTTACTTCAATGCTTACATGCAAGATGGGCTCGGAGCAGCGAGTTGCAATCAGAGTACTACAAGGATACACCATGTCTGTTTTGACTACAATTAAAACGAAATAAACCGTAAATGTCAGAAGACTATACTCAGGGTCGATCATCAACACGAGGGCAAATCTACCTTTTATCTATATACCGTCATTGGTGTAGGAAGTTTCTGATGCACTCAGCAGAGCTCACTTGCATGATTGCAAAAACGGTTTCTATCATCATTCATAACTCGTCACGTTTCGCACACAAAGGATCTTCTCCCAGATCTACTGATGAGAATGGATAGAGAATGTCATAAACTCAAATGCCTACCCTAAGTGGCTAGAACAAGACAGCGATTCTTGAACCAACGCTTCTTCGATTGACTACAAGATTGTGTCGGCTAAGTTTTATAGAAGAGCAGAACCCTAACTACTGGTACTACAATATATCTCACCTCCCTGGCGACAGTAATGTTTAATTGTCTCGTGAACGAATCAGTCAAAACGGATTTGGTCAACATTTGAAACACAGATAGCCAACAGCCTAGAAGGAGTTTTGTTTTATTGGAGAGGAGCGGGGAGTGTGGGTGGTGCTAGCAATCCCATGCTCCCTGGAGTAGTAATTTTAAATTATTTTTTCAATCGTTATGACCCCAAGTATATTGCCATAGATCAATGATCTTGCGTATATGAGGGATCTTATACGCTTTGGAAAATTGGATAGACTACACACTCGACGCTCAGTGGGATATCACTTATGATCTGCTGTCAGTTTGGAAACGGTTTGTGTCAGAGTGAGATGGTTGATGAATGTTCGCTCTTCGATCTTAACGAGTTCTTCTTCAGAAACGCTAAATACAGAGATCGAGTTATGCTGGAACTGAATCATGATGCCAAATGTTTTCGAAGGGACATTTTTAATTGTGTCCATTTATCAAAGACCGTGACTTGATTGTGAGATAGAGTAATTAATTCAGTCGAAAAATAAACCACACGAAAATGTATGAAGACATTGATAGGCGACCCTCTCATATACTGAGTAAATGCCATACGAGTGACGCTCTATGTATTATCCTCTTTGTCTCAGCTCGAAATGAAGTGAAAGAAATTTATGCCCCAGAAAAAAATTAACGCTTTTTAATAATTAGGGAGATGGGGCATTTATAAAAATAATAGCTGAGATAGCGTGATCATCCACTCAGCAATCGATCTACTACAAATGGTGAGCACCCTAATGTCCACATGCATATGGTATATACTTGTAACGGTAGTGGTACAGTCGCATTGTTTTACCTTCAATGGTGGGGACATCATATCAATGTATTCGGCTTGTTCTCATTAAATGTATAACATTTGTTGAACAAGGACACAAAAAACGTTAACATAGAAAGCCTGCGGGTGGCAGGCATTGCCAAAAACAACAATCAACAAAAATTGGTACCTGCTCATAGCGCCAACAACTAAGAACAACCAACAACAAATTGCGAAGTAGTAAAAATTAAAACAGAAAAAAAAACAACAACTAAAGAGCATGCCCCATTTTTTGACACACGTCTGTCTGACCGTTGGCTACTAAAACAACAAAAAGTGCAACAATAACAATAAAAACAAAGCAGAAATGTGCACATATGTCTGCAGCGGCGAGCAATGTGTGCATGTGGTGTTTTTATTATTATTTTTTTGTGGAAAATTTCGAAATAAGAGCATTCACAAACAACAATTTTGTAAAATTTTTGGTATCTTATCAGCAATTTTGTAGTTGTTGTTGTAGCGCAGCACAAGCAATGCCAAAAGGAGTTTGTCTAATCGTACTTAAATAGTGGAAATAATTGCCACAAATGTTTGCATTTCTCGGAAGTAAGAGAAAATTCTAAAATAATATTTAACAAATGATATGTTTTAGTTACATTTTTATCCTTTTTGTTTATCTTGCTTCCTTGTGTAGTGTTTTGGACTGAAGAGTTTTTACCGAAAAATTCACCTGCTTGTCAAGAGTTGCATTTGAACATATTTCTATATTTTTTGTTTGTTGTGATAAGATTAGTGAGTTTGGTAGTAGGGCATGCGTCGCAGGGGAAGGTTGCTCTCATACCACGGTAAATTACTTACTACTGCATATGAGATCGCATCGCTATGCATCAAAGTACCGAACAGGTGCACTAGCGCAATCGGATTACTGCGTGTATACTCAAAATAATCCATCATATTTGATCCACCATATTTGACAAGTATCTGACTTAATTATGCTCAAGTGTACTCGCATGAAGCAATGAAATAAAACCGAGTGGAGTATCCTGAAAATCTCTTGCCGGCAGCACTTGGCGTAAAGATAAAGGAACGCTCATTAGCATTTACAAAGCAATTGGCCGGCCAATTGCATGCTACGCGTCCCCGATATGGTCGCCAAGCCTAAAGGTTACTTACTAGAAGAAAATACAGGCCTTCAAAATACTGCCTTCAGAACCGCTACGAGGCTGTCTTCTTATGTCCCCAGAACACCACCTACACAATGAGGTGAAATACTCCCCATTAGGGAGAGAAATGAAATGCTAAACAAACAGTTTCTGTTGAATACCCAGAAACCTGGGCAACCCAAAAGACATCTGATTGATGAGGCTACATCTCCCAGGGCTTAAGGAGTAATCTCCGTAAACATTACGAGGAAATACGGTACCTGAGAACACAGCCGTATGAAGCAAAAAAGCACAAGCAGGTCTCAGTGATATCCACAAACAGGCGTCGGGCCTCTATGCAAGGAATTGCTCGGCGAATCCAGTACTTAAGAAAAATACCCAGAACTGGAAGAAAGGAACGCACTCTCCCTAGGGAAACACGCGTCACTCTAGCTCAACTTCGATCTGGTTACTGTAACAGGTTAAACTCTTACCTATCCAGAATCAACCCTACGAAAAAATGTATGTCCTGTTGCAATGCGTCCCCACATGACACCCAACCATCTCTTCAATTGTATGTGGAACCAAACGCCTCTAACATCCCTCTCATTATGTTCAACCCTGTTGAAACAGCAAGTTTCCTTGGACTCCGTTGAGGACATGGATGACAATTTGTGATCGGTCGCACCTATTGGATGGAGCGAAGCACTGTTACAACACCAACACGAGTGGAGTCTTTAAATTCAACTCTGTTGGGTTTTAAGCCACTTAAACTGTTTAAAATTTCAGTGTTCAATTTAAACTTCTGATATGAATTGAAGCAAGCAACGACTTTAAGACGTCTTCAAGTAGCATCGGTATGACTGTTAGACTCTTTCTAGAAGCAGAAAGGTTTGTGAAGGAGCTTGTCAACCATCGTTATACCATACATGACAATGAAATTCGTCACGAAACACCAAATTGTAAGTCTTAAGGAAAATTAGATAGACACACACACACATTAAGTATACCGAAATAATCTGAGATGAAGAGCTGAGTTGATTATAGCCAGTGCCGTCTGTCTGTTTGTATGCAAACTATGTCCACCCAATCTTTTTGCGAGATATCTGATAAATTTGTGGTGAGTAACGGTGTATTTTGTGGCGTGTCGCGATTAGACATTTGTACGGACCGGCCGGACCGGACCACTATAGCATATATCCTCCATACAACCGATTTTTTCACAGAAAAGAGATTTTTGTCATATCTTACTCAATTTAACATATGTGCACAGTTTCAAACTTCACCATATCATTTCACGTAGATTGCACGATATGTGTCTGAGAAAAAATCATAGAGATCGGTGATCGTAGATATCATATAACTGTAATTGCCCCTTTTTAAGGCTAGAAGCTTCAAATTCTTCAGATTTCATTAAACAGTTATACGTTTACGTCATAGTATTGTGAAATACGTGGTCGTAGTCGTAGTTTTACACGCAGACCACATACTGAAACTGCGCATCCTCACACACAATGTACCTACTCGTTTGTTTTAGTTTATATGTATCTAACAATCGTTTAGGTATGTAGAGTCTCTTCACTATATAATTTGTCTTATCTTATACATCCGATTATTCGGAGCTATACGAACGGGATAAGATTATTGTTCACCCATTCATGAATGTATGAAAGTCTTCGGCAAAGCAGCGAAGACAGTCCCAGTTCTTACTGTTTTTATATTAAAGTTAAAAAACTATAATAAAGATTTAACTTAGTTGGCAGGTAGGCGTAAATGTGCCAATAAGCAACAGTGATATAACCATTGCTATGTGAAAAGGATATGTGTATTAAATTATACGATTGCCTCTGTTTATTCTCAAAAGCAGAGTGTCTCGGCACTTTGTATAGGCTACCCCCTGAGCGGTTAATATATTGCAATTATGTTGGATTTTAATGGCAAATTTAGCTGTGGGTGGCAAATAGCTTTTTTATTATTTGATTTGGCTCCAGTATGTGTGAATGGATTAGCTATAATATTACCTCTAAAATACAAATCAAGGGGGAACTAACAAAAATTGGCTTATCTGGTGAAAACACATGCGTGTACTAGGTACAAGTGAACGTTCATACGGAAACGTATTTTGGGAAACTCGTGATCATTCTGCCCTTCTATTATCGTTCGCATCTCTGAATTGTCGAGTAAATAACTCAAATATTCAGCATAGCAAAATGTACTTTATTTACAATACTGTAGTAGTACTTTCACAATTACATTACTCGCGTATTTGCTGCTGCTTTTATACTCTCTTTGCCTCGTTCGCATATTTCTCCAAGCGTCTACACTTTACACGAACAGCCTTCTCGAACAGTTGCTTATTTATTTCTCATTTCTAGTACTCATATTCTCGTTTGTTTTCTTGTTATGTGCGTGTATATGTGTGAGTGATAACTTCTGCGCTTTTAGTTGTTGTTTCTATGTTTTGTCTGTTTTCTCTTTCTTCTTCGCTCTTAGCTTTGCTGTTTACATGCATGTATGACTGATATGGACACTACAATTGAATAAAAAGTGATATGCTATCAATTTCCTAATGAAAATTTCTCTATTGAAGTGGTATCTGTTATATATAATGACTAAAATTGTTGAGTGCTCTTCATGCAATTTTTCAATGATTAATTACCACGGGGTGTGCCTTTTAACGGTTGAAATTAATTTATGTCCCACAAACTGTAATATCGAGCGTAGTCGGCTGGTGTCTAACCTTGCTAGCGTTCACATCGAACTACTGTTCTATAAAAACTATCCGTGTACCAGGGCTTAGCGGCATTCCCGTTTATTGTTATGCGGAATTTTGGCCTTAGAGGTATATGGTATACGGTCTCTATTGCCGTCTCTGAATGGTGGGTGGGGGGATTGATGGACACTGCTCGATGTCAATCTATGCAGTGCGGCTCAATATTCTAAGCAATGTCAGCTGCATACTTGATGACGAAATGTACCATCTAGTACTTCACGCTTACCGCCAGCAGTAATTCTCGGTTATAATTTGTTTATCCGGAAATATGTCATCAGAACGAACGACACTGATGATGGCACTAAGCCGAAACCGGTTTGTCTCGAAACGAAGGGATGACGGAAAATCGCTCCAATATACATCAAATATATCATTTATACCAAATGATTAGAAACCATCGCCACCGTTTGTTATTATGGTATCAAGTAACGCACATCTCTATACAACTCTTATCCCGGTACTAGATAACAACAATGACAAGATAATCACAAAATAACAAGGGCTACACGCAGTTTTGCACACAAAGTCCTTTCAGCAAGCGATGTATATTGGAACGATTTTGCGTCATCGCTGTCGAATTTGGTTTCGAGACAAACCGGTTCGGCGTTGTGCATCATCAGTGTCGATTTTCGTTCTGATCTGTTGTTGTCGTTTGTCTTGTATTTACAGTTCGTAGGTACATGAGCAGATATTGTCAAATTGATGCTTGTGTATATTTATGTGTATGTGCTGTGTGTTCATTCAGAACGAGGGTGGTTTTTACTGATCGATTTGTTTGGCTGACTGAGGCAGGTAAAAGTCAGTAATTCTAGTCGTTGACCTTCTTTGTGGGTTTGTTGCTTTGGTACGTTTATTTTTTTGTGTTTATTTGTTGTTGTGTGTTTCACTTCAGCAAGCCTTTACTGAACTTCCATTTAAATTAACCCGTACTACTCTTATGGGGTGTATGCAAGGCATCATCGATCTGTAACGAGTATGAGGTGCAGACGAATAAATTTATAACTAGACAACCAAAGATGCGATAGAGATGTTGACATTTCTAGGTGCGTGCACCATAGTACATGAGTGGGAAAGTAATCATCAAGCGAACTGCACTGCTGCTCGGGTTTTAAAGGAACTGATATCAATACCAAAGTGCATGCCCTTATGGTAACATCTTATTATTTATCAGCACTGTCTATTCGACATAGTGCCTTAGACAAGAAAAAAAGTTTAGATGCAGAAAATGTGTTTCGAACGACTTGTGAAATTATTCCGAAGACTCCATATGTGGATATTTTGTATGGATTAACCTCAGAGACCTTCTGGTAACACTAGGGCTCATTCAGTCTATGTGAGGTCCTCATGAACCGGCCAGTTCAAACTAACCTAACCTAACCTCAGAGATGGTCGCACAAAACCTTTTACTATTGACACCGCTTGTCATCTGAGGTGGAATGAAGTAATTGATAATCTTAAAAATTCACTTTGGTGGTTGATATAAAATTTGACAGCTCATCTCAGTTTAAGCAGTCAAGTCGCGCAGGGTTAAACTTTAGTCAAATTTATGTGTGGTTTAAAATTACACTGAAAACCCCAGTTTAAGTTAAAAAGACGAAGTTTTATAAGTCCCCTCTTCATACATACGTACATATTGCGCACATAATTTCATATGAATATAACGACGCTGGGGGCTTTGGAGTAAGGATACTTACATATGATCAAACACACGAAAGCTTTTAACTATTTTAATTGGTTTTTTATTAAAAACAATGACTCTGCTGCCATTGCTAGCAAATTACACAAATGTGCTGGAACCTGTGGAGAATATGCCGTTAAGCTTTGTTTATGTTAGCACTTTTCTTTGCTTTAATGGCGTGCCCATTAGTTACATTAATTAAGTCAATGTTCATTTGCTTAGCATATTTTTAGGTGTTCATTTATAGTTTTATGTGTGTTTTCGTTGTTGTTGTTGCTGTTGAAATGTGTCTATCTTTTACGGTGAAATATTAAGTGACATTTAATGAAATTTGAGTGTGAAATTAATATGCATTGGGTGTGAGAGAGTCATTTGATGGATTGAATGGGAAATTATGAGGATTGTTGTAGTTAAGTGCTAACAAGAGCTTAGAGCTCCTTAACTCTTAAGGTGTTATCTCTTAAATTTATCTTTGCATTTTTGGCTGGAAGCTTAAAATATCTTAGACTGTGTCGAAAAACAAAAAAATTGTAAAAGATAACACCAAATTCGCACAACATACATTTGATCGGAGGAGAGTTTTTTGATCCTTCAACATAATTCTTGAACAAAATCGTTTCTCTATTAAAGCTAGGTTATTTCACATCTGATTTTCTAAATTGCTTCGTCACTATTTTGGCGTTGAGAAGCTTTGTGCTTCCTTCTTATGTTCTTTTGAGCACCGAAGTGGTTTTCACATAGTTTTTTCTCTACAATTGAAAAATTGTATTTTGTTTTCGGAATTCAATTCTAGAAAAAAGTTAAACAAAAAACAATACATAATTATCATTGAGCTCGAATCGAACCTTAACTCCGTTATCAATAGGCCGATAACAACAAATAACAATAATTTTTTCTCCTTAAAGTATTTTTCGTTTCATCACTCTAGACCATAAGAAATGACGATAGTAGTATAGTAGTAGTATATATGGGGTATTCCATCCCATTTCGGACCAATTTTGAACCCGACCCCTTTAGAATTGGCTGAAAGTGTTTCTTCTTTTTCTAGCTTACGAAAGACGTTTTTCAGAAGTTTTTCAAATTTTTTCATCCAACTCAAAAAAAGTTATGAATTTACACAGTCTTTGTTTTCAAAATGCTATAACTTTTCAAAAATTGACCGTTTGGGATCTTTTTTTTTAATTTGTTTTTAAATGTACTTTTCGAAAAAAATTCAAAAAAATTTTTAAAGTTTTTTTTGTAATTTTTCAGTTTTTTCGAGATTTTTCGAATTTCGCTCTTTTTTTTTCTCATAAAAAACTTCAATCATTCTGCAATCATCCCCACTAATCCCGAGTGCCCAGAATTTTTTTTTATTTTTTATTTAATTGAAAAAAACTTTAAATTTTTTTTGTATTTTTGCCGAAAAGTACATTTAAAAAATATATTAAAAACGGTCAATTTTGAAAAAGTTATTTTGAGTTGGAAAATGGTGTTTTTTTTCAAAATGCTATAACTTTTTCAAAAATTGACCGTTTGGGATCATTTTTTTAAATATGTTTTTAAATGTACTTTTCGGAAAAAATACAAAAAAAATTTATAAGTTTTTTTTGTCAATTAAATATTCTCGGCCCAACTCCGGGATTAGTGGGGATGATTGCAGATTGATTAAGTTTTTTACGAGAAAAAAAGGGCCAAATTCGAAAAATCTCGAAAAAACTGCTAAATTACAAAAAAAACTTTAAAATTTTTTTTGAATTTTTTCCGAAAAGTACATTTAAAAACATATTAAAAAAAAATCCCAAACGATAAATTTTTGAAAAAGTTATAGCATTTTGAAACAAAAATGGTGTTTTTTTTTAAATTCATAATTTTTTTGAGTTGGATGAAAAAAATTTGAAAACTTCTGAAAAACGTCTTTCGTAAGCTAGAAAAAGAAGAAACACTTTCAGCCAATTCTAAAGGGGTCGGGTTCAAAATTGGTCGAAATGGGATGGAATACCCCATATTTATTTTTCCACAAAAAATCAGATACAGAGTATGATTTATGCTTTGGTACATCAAAACACTTAAATAAATAAATTAAAGTAGATACTAGAGACAATAACGGAGTATGTTGTGTGTCGCACTACGTCTTAAATAAAATACTATCGAGTTACAAAAATTCATTTAATAATAAGTCTCTAATTTTAAAGCTTTCCGTGAGAAACTTGGCCAGAGCCTCGAAGTTAAATCCATTTAAACTGGCACACCCACCTGCCATATCTAAAGTTCTTTAACCAAAGTAAAGGGCACGAATGTTGTTATATATCGGGCATGTGCCAATAAAGTGAAAAACGTCTTCTGGCTCCTGCGAGTTACATACTGTGCAAAGAGGAGGCGATATTTTTTTATAGATTCTTGCGTTTAGATTCAGCAAACCTCCACGTGCCGCGGAGAATCAGACTGGCTGCATATGCACTGATAATTATCAGTGAAATACATACTCTCCAACGGCACAAGGGTCGGGTAAAGGTCGTGTGTAGTAGACTTCCGAGCCATTTCGAGGAACCTATTTGTATTATATGCCAGTTTATGCTGATGAATTGATATCATCGGCCTAAACACGCGCTGTTAGTTCTGGCTTACTTCAAAACTGGAAAAAGAAGCGGTAAATATGGGTTTGATGGTGATGTGAGGACAAAACGAAGTACCTGCTGTCACCGAGCAAAGAGTCAGCGCATATGGCCTTGGCAACGACGTACTGTTGGCAGCCATAATTCGAAATAGTAAAAGAGTTCGTTTATTTTGAGAACCAGCATCAACACTAGCAACAACATCATCACTGAATACAGCGAAAGAATCAATCTTGCCAATAAATGCTACTTTGGACTAGGTAGGCAATTGAAAGTAAAGTCCTCTCTCGCCGAACGAAAATCATACTTTACAAGTCACTTATCGTACCCGTCCTGCTATATGGGGCAGAAGCATGGAAACATGACAACAGCAGATGAAGCGGCTTTGGGAGTGTTCGAGAGAAAAGTTCTTCGAAAGATTTATGGACCTCTACGCGTTGGCGATGGCGAGTACCGAAGAAGATTTAACGATGAGCTGTATGAGCTATACGCAGACATCAACATAGTCCAGTCGAATTAAACACAGCGGCTGCGCTGGCTAGGGCCATGTTATGCGCAATGAAGATGATGCTCCGGCCAAGAAAGTGTTTATATCGGGAACCCGCCTATGGAAGCAGATGGTAGAGGGCGCCCCCACTCCGTTGGAAGAACCAGGTGGAAAACGATTTAAACTCGCTGGTGTGACCAATTGGCGCGGTTGACGGAGCGAAGGAGCGACTGACGCAACCTTGTTGGACGCCCCTAACCGTTTAGACGGTTAAGCGCCAATTAAGTACAGTAAGTAAGTATTTGTTATTATACTCAGCTAAGCGTTCTAAGAGCGAGGAAGTGAAGGACTGTATATTAGCTGATGGCAATTGCGTAATGAAAGGTAGATTGACGGTGTTAGCAAGTTCTTTCCAAGTTTTTATCCAAGAAATCCCCAGGTTGGAAGTCTCTTCTGCTAGAATACGCGGGAGTCTGTCATTTGATAGGCTAAAGCAGCGAGCGATATAGAGCATGTGCAGGCGAAGCATATGCAAATATAGGGGCTGCAAGCCTGGTTCCAGATGAAATATGTAGTTTGGCGTATTAGAGGGAAGTAAGATCAGTTTCTTTACGAAAAATCTAAGAAGTGTCTCAACTTGGTCGAATTCGTTAACCCCCCATACCTGCGCATCGTAAAACATAATGGACCTGGAAGCAGCCTCAAAGATTTTTATTTTCTGCGACAAACAGATCCGAGGGTTATTAATATAGCTCAGACACGTTGCGCTAATAGCGTTTTTATCATCCACTAGCTTTGAGTTCAAATGTTTATTAAAAGATAGTTGCAAGTGAGAAGTGCACATAAGTATTTGTATTCGTTAATTACTTCAATAAATTCGCTACCGTAGATTCATTTCCATGAGCCGGGGGCTCTACCACCATTCCTAAATAACATGATTTTTGACTTGTTCAAGTTGACAGTTAGTGCCCATTGACTACAATAGTTGTAAAGGGAGTTTATCATTTCCTGTAGCTGTTCCAGTGATTCCGCAAGCAAGACAAGATCATCTGCGTACATAAGCACTAGGCCGGGTCGATTGTGCGGGTCGATTTAAAAATCGCTCATTGCTCTGTGAAAATCGTATTCTAGGGATCAAAATAAGAAACTTTGCCGAAGGAAGCATACCTCTAAAACGAATTCTGATGTCCATCCATTTTGGTCGTGGCGCAAATTTGTTGTGTGCAAAAATGTTTTTCTTTTTGGAGTTTATTTTTCTCTTTAGAAATTTATTTAGTCAGAACATATGTAAATAAAAAAATGAATTTAACTTAGTAATAGAATAGAAATTAAAAAAAATTATTAGAAATTAGCGTTTTTACAACCCCATTTTAAAACCAAAGCATCACTGTGACACAATTGCAGATCGTAAAATTGCTTGTGTTGTTTTTTTAAGCCACCACAAGACACAGCAGGTAGAATTGAAATTGCCCCTACCCAAAAGTTCGACCCCAAAGGGGGGACATCAGAATTCGTTTTAGAGGTATGGTTCCTTCGGCAAAGTTTCTTATTTTAATCCCTAGAATACGATTTTCACAGAGCAATGAGCCATTTTTAAATCGACCCGCCCTAATAAGCACCTTCACATTAATGTTCTTAACCCTGACACACGCGCACAAATAGTCATTTAGGTCATTTAAGTACAAAGAGGATAGAACCGGGCTTAAGAGGCAGCCTTGGCGGATACCGTGATTAACAGGGAAAGGCTCGGACAAATTGCCATCAAACAGAACTTTGCAAGACATATTCGCGTAGACTAATCTTAAAATTTCAATCATATGAGTTGAAAGACCATAGGAGGCTATTTATAAAAGAGCATGTTGCGGGGAATCGTATCAAAAGCACACGAGAAATCTACAAAAAAGGCAAAAGTTCTTTTATTACGTGAAAAATTGAGTTGGGCAATGCTTGAAAGCACAAAAATATTGTCTATCGTCGAATAGCCTCTGCGAAAACCGGACTGAGACTCACTTAAAATATTGTTACAATCGATCCAAGCATTTATGTGACCAAGTAAAAGCCCAGAAAAGATTTATAAATAGTGTCTAGCAAAGACAGACCTCTGTAATTTGTAGTAGCGTTAGGGTCACCTTTCTTAAAGAGGGCAATCAATGATTGAGGAACTGAAAGAGGAAGAAATCTGCTTTCTCAAATAAATAAAGTTTAGAAGCGCCAGCAGATCATTGAGGAAACATTGGGGAGCAAACTTGTAAAATTCATAACATACGTCATCCTTCCCAGGGCCTTTTTTGCATTTGGTACCATAAATAACCAATTGGAATTCCCTGCAGTAGAAATGACGATAGTAAAATAACAAAATCGGATTTTTTGTGCTTGAATTACAGACATTCCGTAAAATTTATCCTATAAGGGTTAATTCCACCGAGTTTTCTGTCAAAAGAAAAAAAATTTGCTCAGTCATTTCAGCAGAAATGAAAATTTTTGGTCTCAAGTTAAGAGGATTCTGTAAAAATTAAAGAGTCTCAAAAATTCTAACGAATTTTCTGTTAAAAGAATTGTTTCATTGCCTTGTTCTTAGAAACATGGTGCCACAAAAATACCTGTGGTATCAACAGCCTGCTATTGTTATTCTTATGTTGGGAAATTTGTTATTTTAACAGTTTTCATTGGTATTCTTAGTGTGACATATATAACTGTTAAGTTAAGAGGAGCTATGGTTTAAGTATGATGATTTTTTGTTGATATGATTGTAACCAGTCATTAAGTATCAACAATTAGTGCGAAGTTGATTCAGCAGCTGCTTGCAGTGGCACAGAAATTTCGGTAAAACATTTACGTTATATTGCGCCTAGACTCATTTTGTTTCGCTGTTTTTTCGTCACCCCTTGTTAAGTTTGGTTCAACAAGACAAACCTATTGTTGGGCCATCTTCAGTGTTATTTGTCGTTCTCGAGACGAAAAATAGTTCAAATATATATTATTTTTCTTTGACTCTCCCGACAAATAAACAAGATAAACACTTGGCACGAATTAGCTCCGAGCAGATTTAGACCGAGCTTCTCTTCCAATTTGCATCACATTGGCGGTACGGGTCTTACATATTTTATGCCAACTTCGAACGGCATCTGCGAGGCAGATACATTTTCACTGTGAAGCTTTTAATTGCAGAAATACACTCGGGGTGTTTGTCAAATCAGTACCGAAGGGCGACTCCGATTAGGACAGTTTTTTTTCTAATTGAAACAACTATTTTCAAAATTTTTATATTCTTTTGATGTTACTTTGCACGGAAGTTGAACCCAGGTCCCTCGATGTGCTAGGCGGAGCATGCTACCACCACAACACGGTGTCCGCCAGACTCTCCAGACATAAGCTTCAAATGTAGGGGCTTTCTTTTGATACTTTTTATTTCGCACTATCCGTACTTCTTCGACTTGGGTAAAGTCTACAGATCTAGCATGATCAACATAAGCCTACCCGACCGCTGCAGTGTATTCCAGGCAGAAGTTTCAGCCATCATGGAAGCCGCAGCTAGGATATGGACTCACAATGTCGGCAAAGAAATGTTTATTTTCAGCAACAGCCAGGCTGCCATAAAATCTCTTGGCTCCTACTCGTTCAATTCTGAACTAGCACTAAACTGTCGCCGATATCATCAAAAGATGGCCAACAGAACCGTGTACACCTCACATGGGTCCCTGTACATAGGGACATCGAAGGAAACTGCATTGCAGGCAGATTCTGCTAATGCAAGCTAATGCTAAAAGAACACATCCACCGTCAAGCCGACAAAGATGGCTACAAACACCGGGGTGTCGAACATCGAAGGAAACCTGGCCAAAATGGGATCATAAAAGATCACGTCACGTATACAACCTAAGTAGGGATACAATTTCCACACTGCTGCAGGAGTTCCCCTCATCTGCAACTGCCCGGCACTAAGCGGAGCTCGGCAGCACTTTCTGGGCACTCCATTTCTAGATAATCTGAGCCAGGTTGTGGAGCTTGACGTCAAGGATCTGGTAGCCTTTATCAGGTCCTCAAAATGGTTCGAAGAGGAAAGGTAATGGTGAATTTTCGTGGTATCACAACGAGCTTAATATCACTAGCCTAAGTGTGCCCTTGGGCAGCCACATCAACATAACCTATCCTTACTTCAAGTCCAATTCGCTTGAATTTGTTCGCTGAATGGATTCTTTTATTAGTTAAAGCTAGTCTAACCAATTTAGTGAGAATGTTTATGCGGCTTTATTTAAGTAAGTAATTGCATAAATTTCAATTTAATTTTCTTATTCACTGTAAGCAAAGAAGACGAGAGAGAGAGAGATATTTTTTATTTCTTTTTATATCTACCGAGTGTTTGTATTTAAGAAAATTTCAAAAAAAAAGAGCTTACCCACGTTAAAATCTAAGTTTTGATGTTTGTAGTCTTTTTGAATAGCCTGTAAAAGAGATGTACTTGGGATGATTGTCTTTTTTATTTCATAAACGTCAAGTACTTACTTTGTTGTTATAGCTGTTGTTGCAATAAACAAAGGATCAAACGCATACTAATTGTTTTCTGTGTTTGCTCTCTTACAGTTTCAACTCAGCGCACTAAATTCTCAAAAACGCGGGTGCTTCGAGGCAAGATTCACAGGAAACATGCTTCAGCGACTAACCCACGCGCCAAGAAAGTGATTCGCATGCAAAACTTCAAATATGAAAAGTTCAGCAAACAGCACATCTTAACACTAACAAATATATTTATTTTCATATAAGTCCCTGCTACGTCCAGTTACTCGACCTGCCCAGCTAATCTGTATACTCAGCGTTTGTCTCTTCATTTGCGCGTGGCAATGACTACTTACTCCGCTTACACTTTTTGCCTTTCAAGTTTTGTTCATTGTCCTTTGGTGGCAGTGGCGGATCTAGGATTTGGTACTGGGGGAGGCGGCTTGACATTTTTTCATTTTCAAATTTGTTTTTGTTTTCCATGATGTGTTAAATAAATGTATACAGAATATAAAATGACATGACAAAGCGAGGATTTTCATAAAAAACCTTGCTTTCAAACCCACTTATTGCTGGTTCAATCTTCTATCGACCAATCCAAAGATTCGAGTCGTCGGGGCTTCGATTTACAGAAATGATCGGTTATTTCTTCAATGTCCGTTTCTATTTCTTTGTGGACGTTCCCTAGTGCCAGACCAGTCAGTCGATTTTCAGACATGTTGACTCTCAAATAGTCTTCAAGCGCTTTAGAACAGTAAAAGAACGCTCTGCGGTCGCTGATGTCACGGGGGATAGTCGCAAATATTTGCAACAGTGTCGTCACGTTTGCTTACTCAAGTTCTGCTTACTCAAGCTGGAAAAAGAAGCGGTAAAGATGGGTTTGATGGTGAATGAGGACAAAACGAAGTACCTGCTGTCATCGAGCAAAGATCAGCGCATATGCGCCTTGGCAACCACGCTACTGTTGGCAGCCATATTTCGAAATAGTAAAAGACTTCGTTTATTGGGGAACCAGCATCAACACTAGCAACAACATCAGCACTGAAATCCAGCGAAGAATCAATCTTGCCAATAAATGCTACTTTGGACTAGGTAGGCAATTGAAAAGTAAAGTCCTCTCTCGGCGAACGAAAATCATACTCTACAAGTCACTTATCGTACCCGTCCTGCTATATGGGGCAGAAGCATGGACCATGACAACAGCAGATGAAGCGGCTTGGGAGTGTTCGAGAGAAAAGTTCTTCGAAAGATTTATGGACCTCTACGCGTTGGCGATGGCGAGTACCGAAGGAGATTAATGATGAGCTGTACGAGCTATACGCAGACATCAACATAGTCCAGCGAATTAAAACGCAGCGGGTGCGCTGGCTAGGCCATGTTATGCGAATGAAAGATGATGCTCCGGCCAAGAAAGTGTTTCTATCGGAACCCGCCTATGGAAGCAGAGGTAGAGGGCGGCCCCCACTCCGTGGAAGGACCAGGTGGAAAACGATTTAAACTCCCTTGGTTGTGACAATTGGCGCCGGTTGGCGGAGCGAAGGAGCGACTGGCGCGCCTTGTTGGACGCCATAAACCGTTTAGACGGTTAAGCGCCAATTAAGTAAGTAAGTAAGTCGTCACGTTTGGAAAAAGTGAAGAAAAATGTGCTGATTAATGATTTTCAGGGCATCAGTAGCTGTTTTGCGCACTCTTGAATGGATCACTTTTGCAATGGTTATGCCACAATAAAATCTCATTTACAGCACTGTCTCATTGTGATTGGTGAGATCTTCTTTATAAAACTTTAGCAGCAAGTACAATTTTTTTCAATCGTTACTCCTGCAGCGTATGCTTGAATCAGTCCCTCCAGAGGCAGTATTTTCAAAAATTCACCTTTGAACTTGACGTCAATGAAGAAATCATGTAGTCCAGGAAAGGGTAGTAAATTGTAGCTCTGTAATTCGGGTTTAGCCCCTAGTCCTTTTTTGGCCCTCTTTAAAATGTTTGCCTTTTTTTGGCTCCAAATCTATTTGGGCAACTCGGATTGTGAAATGTGTAATGCGTGTATCAAATGACATCGAAATTTTATTTTTTTCGTTATGATGATGTGGCTGCTTGGTAATCAGCTGATAATAAAACATTAATCGATTATCAAGTGTCATCACTTACACAACGTAGAAATGAAAAGGTAAGGAAATATTTTGCATAAAACGCCACTAAAGAATTTTTTTATCAGATATTTAATAAAAAAGCAAGTGCCAGCAACAGCAGAAAACTTCGAAAATGAAGAGAAAGCGATAAAAGTGATGAAAGTCGTTCGATGACAAGACGAGCCATATGTGCCGGCGTTAAGTTTTTTCTTATATTTGGCGGAACAAAGTACTTACTGCTTACTTAACGTATTTTATTATTAAAAAATATAAATAGAATTATAACAAGTAGGACGGGGCTGACAATATGCTGTTAAGTTTTTAACGAGTAGAGCCCTCTATGCCATTTATTTCAACTTTCAGAGCTCCTAACCATAAGAAAGTGAGTTTAATTCAATTTCTGTAAAAAATGCGAAAAGCATTCGGTAAAAATATTCACAGTAGACAATTTTTGGCATACAAAAATTTGAACCATACCGTGTGTCCATCAGTATGCCGTTAGGTGCAAAATGCACGTAACTCGCACGTATGATACCTCAACCTTGCACGTAATGACTTAGTTTCGAACGGAGGGGGGAAGCTTTAGCCCCCATAGCCATTCCCCCCTAGATACGCCACTGTTTGGTGGTGTACTTAAATTTTTTTAAATGTAATTTGCAATTAAAAAATGTTTCTAAGCGTGTCAGTATAATATTGCGCCTACAAAGAGCCACAATAACAACAAAAACAAGTTACACATTATATGGAAAATTGTTGGTGGCTATTTGCTGGACTTTCAAACGATGAGGAGGTTAATGATTCCGCTAAGAGTTCAAGTGGTATGATTTCTTGTGTTTTCCAACTTAGACTCCAGGAAAGTACATTTTTTGGATGCTTGGGTTAGCTTGAATCCACTCAGTATTGAATTATAAAGCGCAACTGAAAAAGAGTTTATTAACTCAACAGGCTGAACTTGTGAGTGCGTGATATGGAGCACTACACTGAAAGAAAAAAGCCGGTAAAATCAGCAGAGTTACGGATCACAACAGAATTACGGGTCAATTAAACAGAAATTTCTGTCAATTTGTATCCATCGCAAATTGCTGACGCTGAACTGACCGTTTGAAGTGTATGCTTACCGCACGTAAGCCATAGTCTTGCTAATTTAACAATTATTATTGTCACCCTAATAAAATTAAAGAAAACTGTTAAAATAACATTAACAGATATTTCTGTAGCACCATGGTCATATTCTTTTAACAGAAAGTCCGGATTGTTTAAGAATCTATAATTTTTACAGAATATTGTTAGCTTGAGACCTACAGTTCCTTCTCTGTTGTAATGACTGAAGAAATTTGTTCTTTGAAAAAAAAAGCTCCATTGAACCAGCCAAAATACGATGGATTTGACCGAATGTTTGTTAATTCAAGAAGAACAAACCCGTTTTGTTCATTTTACTAGAAGTGACTTTCGGTGTAAGACTAGAAAAAACTTTGACGGGGCATCAAAAAGCGCTTTACTTAAACCACCAATCAGACTATGCAAAAAATACAGAATTTGCGCTATAATTGAAATTTGTGAATATCATATTTACTTTCAATTCAGTTTATCTCTTGGAAGGGTATTTATCAGAGCTCCGTTATACTAAGAGTAAGTTCAGTTCTTAGCGACTTGTTACCGACTGATAACAACTTGGTAATATTCCGATAAGAAATTGAAAAAAAGGTCGTCGATAGCAAATTGATAGCATTTTGATAATAAACCAAAAAATTATCGATAACTTTTTGATATAAAAAAGATAAATTTCGATAACAACCTAACAGCTTTTCGATAACAATTCGCAATGTTTTTAACATATCGATTATTAATTATAATAATCGATAAATTTCAATTAAAAATCGAAATATTTCAATAACAAATCGATAGCAAGTCGATAAATTTATCGAAAACGAGTCGCTGACTTTTGGATAGAAAATCAATACCTTTTTGACAACAATCGATAGCTTTTTGACATAAGCTAATAACTCCTCGATAAATCATCGATAGTTTCTAGATAACAAATCGATAACATACTGATAAAAAATCGATAGCTACTTGATAACAACCCAATAATTTTCGTCTAGCAAATCGGTATTTTTTGTTTGTAACATCGATTACTTATTCATAATAATCATAAAATTTTCAATAAAAAATCAATAATATTTTGTTAACATATCGATAGTTTTCCGATAATAAGTCGATGTATATTAACAAATGGTAATGTTTCGATAGCAATACAATAACTTTTTGAATCGTTTATGTTAACAAAAACTGATAAACGTTTCGATAGCAAATCAATAACTTTTTGATAACCAAATCGATAACTTCTTTGTGATACTTTATCGCTAAATTGTCGATACATCTAGTTTTAACTTTTCAATAAAACATCGACTCAAACACTTTTTGGATAACATATTGGTAGTTTTCGATAATAAGCCGATAAGTTTATGTTAACAAATTGATAACGTTTCGATAACAAATCAATAACTTTTTGATAACAAATCCATAACTTTTTGATACTTATCGATAAATTTTCAATAATTAATTTTTAACTTTTCAATAAAACATCGATAACATTTTGATAACATATTGGTATTTTCCGATAATAAGTCGATAAGTTTATGTAACAAATTGATAACGTTTCGATAACAAGTCAAAACTTTTTGATAACCAATCGATAACTTTTTGATACTTATCGATAAATTTTCAATAAATATTGTTAACTTTTCAATAATAAATAGACATTTTATCGATAACAAAACCAACAACTCTAGTCTAATAAACAATCGATTATCTTTATTTTCAATAGCAATGGTCAACTTACGCTACGCTACGCCTACAACCTGTTTTTCCCATATAGGTTACACTGACCCTACGCTTACTACGTATTCTCCCATACCGGTAGCACAGCTGTTTACACATTGAAAAATCTAACTTTGGTTGAAAGTTATTTCGGAGCCCTGAAACTCATACATAGACACATATACATATATGCTTGTATGTATTTTCTTTACTGTTTACTTTGTTACAGAGAATGTTTGTAATGTAACAAGAAATTTTACAACAGCAACAAACAATTATAACAAAAAAGGCGCCATTAGTTTTTTTGGGTAAAAAATCATAAAAAAAGCTTAAAGGAAATGCGTCAAATTAAAATTAAGAGCGCTGCGTCTGTATGAGTGCAAAGTAGTTGTGTGCCCAAAGGTGGGGGCGTTAATGTAGACGGGGCTTTTGTAATTTAATTTTTCTCTTTCAAATGGAAAAGGATGTTTGCTTGAGATGATTTACACAAAAAGAATTTTAATTAATTTTTTTCTTCCATTGCGAAGGCCTAAAAGCGTACAAAGTAGACGAAAATCTTGCTGGAGGGGGAACACGTGGTAGGTACAATGATGTGGGCTGATACATAGTTAAGTACATATTTACTTCTTATGAGAGCAAGGGGAAAGTAATAATTTTTTTTTACAGAAATAAAATATATAATAATTGCATTAGTAGCTCCAAAAAGAAGAGTACGAAGCTTAAAGTTTTTCACGCGGATCTGATTTCTTCTGTACGAGGTCGTGATAGGGCCGTAGTGGGCACATTTGTACCTAAGAATAAGGGCCTCCGAATTCCAGAGGAATGTATATATATTAGACTGGTATCGATTTTTCGATAGGATTTAGGCTCAGGAAAAAATGTTCCACTACGCATACCCAAAAAAAATTATATTTGAACCTGCGAAATTTCATTTTTTTTTACTTTTTTTCGAGTTTGATTTTTTAATTTTTTAGTAGGTCATGGAAAAAAACCTTAAAGATCGAAGTCGGAAAAAAGTAAAAAACTGAAATTTATTTTATTTTTTTGAATATGCGTAGTGGAACTTTTCTTTCCTGAACCCAAATCAGATCGAAAAATCGATGGCGCGATATCGGTTAACTTTCGTCCATACAAATCGACCCACCCTAATATACATACATATGTAATTATTAGGTTTGCTGAAATGAGTTATATACTCGCAATATGAAATTTGTAAGCCTTTCTATGCACTTAGGCTGTACCAGTCTCCCCCGGACTTAAAAAAAAGGATGCCCTCATTGTCTTTGTCCTCGTTAATGACTCTCAGAATGGGTCACGCATATGGCGACGAGATGTTGCGCGAATTAAAATTTTTATTATCAAAAACAAGAATTAACACCAAAAAGCGAAGTGAATACACAAACTAAATGCGAGTCAAATAAGCTGTGTAAAACAATAACAAAAACGCTAATAAAAAATGAAAGTACTTGCGTGAATGTGTTTGGTTATAAAATTTGATGAAAAACGATGCTAAAACCAAAGAAAAGCAAAGGATGATTGAAGGATAAACGTATACAGAGGAGAGGGCGTAGAGCGTTTTGGAAGGTTATAGAGAAAAGTATTATTAATTTTTGATTGCTGTAGCAGCTGGTTTTCGAAGTCGATCGCGGGTGGTGACGCTTACTTTCTCCGATCAAATGTGTATATATTTATGTACGTATGTATATATGTGCATATGTGCAGCCACCCCCTAAAACACATAAATAAGCAAAATAAATGGCATATAAAAGTGAAAACAAAAACCTGAAGAAAAGGGGCGAAATTAAGGGTTTTTTCATTTTATTTCATCAATGCACATCTCTCTCGCAGGACTTTAGACGAAATATATCATATTACGTCACATGCAACGCTATAAACAAATGCTATAAACAAAATAACAACAGCGCATATAATTCTAAACATCGCACAACAAATGTGTAAATAATAAAATTTCAAAAAGTAAATGTAATAGTCACGTACACAGGTACATATATACACATGCTAATACTTATTTCTTTAAAGTAAATTACTTGAAAAACAGTTTAGCAGCTTTTTGCTCGTTGTTAAGCAGTAATCATGAGCTATACATATATATGGGGTATTCCATCCCATTTCGACCAATTTTGAACCCGACCCCTTTAGAATTGGCTGAAAGTTTTTCTTCTTTTCTAGCTTACGAAAGACGTTTTTCAGAATTTTTCATCCAACTCAAAAAAAGTTATGAGTTTAAAAAAAAACGGTTTTTTTTCAAAATGCTATAACTTTTTCATAAATTGACCGTTTCGGATATTTTTTTTTAATTTGTTTTTAAATGTACTTTTCGGAAAAATTCCAAAAAATTTTTAAAGTTTTTTTTTGTAATTTTTCAGTTTTTTCGAGATTTTTGAATTCCGCTCTTTTTTTTCAATCAATTCTGCAATCATCCCCACTAATCACGGAGTGGGCCGATAACTATTTAATTGAAAAAAAAACTTAAAAATTTTTTTTGTATTTTTTCCGAAAAGTACATTTAAAAACAAGTTAAAAAAAAAGATCCCAAACGGTCAATTTTGAAAAAAAACACGGTAATTCATAATTTTTTTGAGTTGGATGAAAAGTTCTGAAAAAACGTCTTTCGTAAGCTAGAAAAAAGAAGAAAAACTTTCAGCCAGTTCTAAAGGGGTCGGATTCAAAATTGGTCGAAATGGGATGGAATACCCCATAGTAGATCTTTGGATGAATATGTGAAACCCCGACAGCGAAACAAAATAAATAAATTTCAACGAAAACTCTCTCGAAAATGTCCGTCCTTCGCACACTACGAACAAAAAGGTTTCCAAATATCATCCTTGACAAAAATTGCTTATTATTTATATTATGTTATAGAATAGCTGCATCCTCAAGCCAAAGACTAGAAATTTTAGAGGACCTAGCTTAATTGCTGCCTCTCAATGGAGGCAAAATAACTAGGGGTCACACTGGATAGAACCCTCACGTGGAGTGTTCATTTGGATGCTATCCTAAACAAACCACAAAAGCTTTCTTCGCCTGTACTCGTATCTACGGCAAAACATGGGTGATATCTCTAAAAATGGTATACTGGATATTTTATACTGTTATAGAGTCAATAGTCACCTATGCTTCCCTAGTATGGTGCTGTTAAAAAATGTACTTATATACTTTGCACTTTCGTACTTGAGTTACAATACTATAATTACATCTTCAAAGCTCAAGGCGAATTTCATATCGGTGAGTAAGGCGGTTCAGCATGGGTTTGATAGCAATTTTTTTCGTCCGATCATGCAGTTCTGAAGAATGCAGCAAATGCGGTTATACTCAAAGCTATGAGACAAGAAAATTTGTTTGTGATCTCAAGTGAAACAGAGCGTTTGTTCACCATTACGGGTGAGCGAGAAATATGGCATAACAGATATGGTCATTTAAACTATCAAAGTTTAAGTCAGTTAGTTCAGCATGATATGGTTCGTGGAATGCCATCAATTAAAAGCAGCGAAAAAGTTCATTGCGACACATGCATGGTAAGCAAAATACATACTTTGCCATTCTCAAGTTCTGAGAGTCGTGCTACAGAGTTGTTGGAGCTGATTCATAGCGACGTATGCGGCCCTATCAATGTAAGCTCACTAGGTGGCTCCAGATATTTCCTTACTTTTATCGATGATAATTCAAGGCAGATATTTGTATATTTTTTGAAGGCTAAGTCAGAAGTTTTTGACAAGTTCAAGGTTTTCAAGAAACAGGTGGAACGACAAACTGGACGTAACATTAAGGTGTTACGCAGTGATAATGGCCGCGAATATGTGAATGGAGAGTTTACAGATTATTTGCAGCAACACGGTATTTGTCGGGAGTTGTCGGTTCCATATACACCGCAAAAAAATGGTGTCGCCGAACGTGCAAATCGCACATTGGTTGAAATGGCGCGTTCAATGCTGGTTCATGCTGGCCTCAGCTCGAAGTTGTGGGCGGAAGCAGTTGCGACTGCAGCATATATTAGAAACAGGTGTCCATCAAAAGCTATTGGTAACAAAACCCCGTATGAAATTTGGAACGGAAGAAAACCTTATGTTGGTCATTTGCGCATATTTGGCTCAAAGGCTGTTGCTTTGAACAAAGTCCGTAAGGAAAAATTTGATGCTAAAGGTGAGAATTTGTTAATGGTGGGTTATTCCATGGTATCTAAAGCGTATCGACTGTATAATGCTAAAACGCAGAAGGTAATTGAGAGTCGAGATGTTCTATTTAATGAGAATATGCAAAAAGAGGCAGCTAATGACAGTTTCCAATTTTATATTGAGACCGCCGAATTTCAAAGTCCGAATCAAAAAGAAGAGAGCCAAGGTGAAGGTATTTCTGATGGTGTTGAAAGTGATTGTGAAAATGTCCAAGAAGAAAATTTGACACAGCGGAAGAAGACGAAGAAAGTGTGGAAGGTAGTGGTACTCCAAAAATTGGTCCAGGTAGACCAAGACTTATTCGTGGTAATAGAGGTCGTCCTAAGAAACAGTATAATATTCTGAGTAGTGCAGTAAATGAAGATATTCCACAGACCTATGCAGAGGCTATTTCGAGCACAAAATGTGAAGAATGGAAGCAAGCAATGCAAGTTGAATTAACGGCACTTGAAAAAAATGGAACATGGACACAAGTTGAATTGCCACCAGGTGAGTCAGTAATTGGTTCTAAATGGGTTTACACCATTAAGCGAGATAAGGACGGGAATATTGTAAGATATAAGGCGCGATTGGTAGCCAAAGGATGTTCTCAAAAATGGGGTGTAAATTATAATGAAACATTTGCGCCTGTATGTAGATTTGAAACAATTCGATTGATTTTTGCTCTCGCTGTAGAGCTAAAATTATATATGCATCAAATTGACGTGACCACGGCGTATCTTAATAGCGACTTACGAGATACTGTTTTTATCAAACAACCGGAAGGTTTTGTTTGC
This sequence comes from Eurosta solidaginis, assembly GCA_029619165.1. Lineage (NCBI taxonomy): Eukaryota > Metazoa > Arthropoda > Insecta > Diptera > Tephritidae > Eurosta > Eurosta solidaginis. The sequence goes on from JARSSU010038677.1 coordinate 42,583, forward strand.
GGCGATAATCCTCGTAATGTGTTGAAACTGAATAAGGCCATATACGGTTTGAAACAGTCAGGAAGGGAGTGGAATGCGAAACTGGATACCACTCTGCGTGAGATCGGCTTTATTCCTTGCAACAATGAGCCGTGTTTATATCGACAACACGGAAATCAAAATTTGAATCTAATTTTGGTTTATGTAGATGACATTATCATCGCAAGTCAAACGAAAAAAGACTTATTACATATTAAAAAAATATTACCGAGAGATTCAAAAGCGTAGACGGTGGTCCTCTAAATTCGTTTTTGGGAATGGACATTCAACGTGAAGGTGAGCGTGGTAATATAATGGTAAGCCAGACGTATTATATAAAAGAACTGTTAAAAGAGCATGGTATTGAGAGCTGTAGACCTGCAGCGACACCGCTTGACGCTCGATATCAAGTTGTGTGTAATAACGATACATGTAAGAAGGTAGATTTAAAGACTTATCAATCTTCGGTGGGTGCGTTGATGTGGCTAGGACTTACAACAAGACCTGATATTTTGCATTCAGTTGCGAAACTTGCACAGCGTTGTACAAATCCACATATTGAGCATATGGCAGGAGTGAAACATGTTTTGAGATATTTGGCCACAACAATCGACAAAAAGTTAACCTATGAAGCTACTGGAAAGGCTTTGATAGGTTACGTGGATGCTGACTGGGGTGGTGATCAGTCTGATCGCAAGTCATATACGGGTTATGTTTTTTGTTTAGCAAATGGCCCAATTTCATGGAAGTCAGAAAAGCAGCACAGCGTAGCTCTTAGTAGCACGGAAGCGGAGTATATGGCGCTATCATCAGCAGTCAAAGAAGCGATTCATTTGAGGAGATTAATCATAGAAATGGGATGTGGCGAAGAAAGTACACCAACAACAATTTTGAATGATATCTTAGCGCTCAGCAACTAGCAAAGAATCCAGTACATCACGCACGTAGCAAGCACATAGATATCAGATATCATTCATTAGAGGAATCATAAAGAAAGGCGATGTTTGTTTGAACTATCTTTCGACTGATTCTATGTTAGCAGATATTTTCACAAAAAATATGTCAAAAGGAAAACATTTACAATTTGTACAATCATTGAATTTAAAATAATTATTGTATTGAGGAAGGGTGTTAAAAAATGTACTTATATACTTTGCACTTTCGTACTTGAGTTACAATACTATAATTACATCTTAGTAAGCAATGTTTTTCCTGAATGACATTTGTACAAAATTAATAAGATTTTTTCAGTCAATAAAAATTCATTCACTGCGTTTAAACAAATCGTTTTTCATCAGGTGCCAGAAGGCCACGCAAAGAACGGCAACAGCAAGACTAAGCAATCGACTAGTTTGCTTTGGCATAACGGGTGCACTGAGAACGTCCCCTGCTGATGCACTTAGTGCTTTATTGGGAATACCTCTGTCTAAGCTTTGGTGATTCGACGGGCTAATAGTTTTTTTATTATTATATTATTTGTTATTTTCGTGGACTGTATGTTATGTTATTATTTTTAGAGACGGAGGTCGCTATGCACTGGGGCTCCACGGTATTGGCTGCGGGTTGAGCCACCTTGTTTTGTTTTGAAAAATTCCCCTTTGGGATAAAAAATTTAAACTATGTCTTTAGAATATTTAATAACCAGTTGAGAATTGCAAGTACACTCAATGGCTAATGAAACAAACGAACGAAAAATGTTCATAGTTTAAGTCACTTAAACAACCTCCCTTCTTATTCTGATAAAAAAAAGCAACACTAGGCGCACTTAGACTTCAAAATATTTCGAAGTTTAAGCTAGAAAACATGATAGGGAACATGAAAGTAATAAAAAAATTCATAGGAAATCCCACATTACAACTGCGTGACGTAATGTCCCCTAAGCTCAGAATCGCACGGAGTTTTGAAGTGCCCACATTGTGGACAGAACCCACTGGGAAAGAGGGAATCCTTATAATTACCCTGATTCAGAGGTCTGGTTCACGGATGGATCGAAATTCAATGACGGAAGAATTGGAGCTGGCATCTATGGGCCGAACTTCAAGAAATCGATACCAAGGCAGAAATCCATGTGATAGAAGTTTGCGGTAGAGAATGTCTATGGAGAGGCTCATCCTCGAAGAGACATTATGTCGGACAGCCAGGCGGCCCTGCATGCCTTGCAATCCTATAGAGATACATCGAAGCTAGTGGATGACTGCATTGAAATTCTTAATGATCTGGGACCGAAAAACAAGGTTTTGTTAGGATGAGTTCCCGGACATCAGGGACATGAAGGTAATGAACATGCAGATTTCCTTGCAAAGCAGCACTCTATGGTCCAGAGCCTTTTGTGTAACTGGGAAACAACACAATTCAGACGTCACTGGATTGATTGCCCAAGACAAAGACAGGCCAAACTGTTTATTCTTCCGGTAACGAAAGTATCTGCCAAACTCAATAATCTAAGCATGGAGGACCTATGAACTCTCATTGGGTACTATACGGGACACTGTGGTCTACGATATCACCTAAGTAAGTTAAATCTATCCGATACTCAAATTTGTCATTTCTGTGTGCTGGAGACTCTCCCATCTAGTTGGTGTGACTCTTAATCCCCCCTATGTGATATAGAGTAAAAAGCCGAGGTACTTAGATACATTAAAAGCCTCCACATACAAAATTAGGCTGAAAGGTCATGCACAATAGATCTACACGAAGGTCGCAGGGCTTCCAGGCCTAATAATAATATTTGCTGCCTCGAGATCTGGCAACTCTGCCACCCCTAATAGCTGCAGCCTTGACCTAGCGAGCGCAGGTCACGAACACAGAACGTGCTCAACCATTTCTTTCTGCAGCTCGCACTTCCTACATCTGCACCAACTGACGAGGACTAACTTATAAAAATGTGACGCCAGAAGGCAGTAGGTCCAGTTAGTATGCTCATCGTGAGCCTTCAGTCTTCTCTCTTCGGAGAATGAGCCACTTTGTGAGTCTAATGTCGTAGGTTTTGCACATGAACTTAGAATTGATCCAGCTTCTATCCACGCCTTTCCAGCTTGATTAACCATATGCAGCTCCTGTCTACCGTCTATTAAGCGAGTGCTGCGCTCTCCTTTGCCAACTCATCAGCCTTTTCATTACCTTCTATCCCTTTAGACGCTGCAGTAATCTGGCAGCCTGTAGGATCTATTTATTTCTGGATCGATACAGTCAGCAGCAGACTCGATCCCTTCAGCTAATTTAGAACCATCAGTGTACTCATGTTCTGCCATTCGTGAACCTTGACACCAACCCTCTGTTTTCTCAGTCACGGCACCATATATTCCGTAAAGCGATATTTTTGGCCATTCGGTCTGCAGGCGGGATGTGTAGAATGTCATACAATTTCAGTGTAGCTGTCCACCAAACAAGGACATCATAGTAGAGTATGGGTTCGGCAACTGCCGTAAATACTCAACGAGAGAGTTTGGCCGTGATATGTCGCACGTGCATCCTAGCATCCTCTTGTGTGCATACAGTGCCACGGAGGCTTTCTTGACGCTCTCCTCCACATGGAGTTTCCACGACAACTTACAATCTAGGATAGTTCCTGAATACTTTGTGCTATATTTTTCTTGTAGGGTTACACTCCGAGCTTAGGCTTAGTCTAATTAGGGACCCTGTATTTCATAGTAAATAGCACTAGATCGGTGTTTTCCGCGTTGGAGTTAAGCCGACGCCAGATGTCCAGGCATGTACATCCCGAAGTGCCTGATCCATCAGTGAACTGATTGTTTTGTAAGGCATCTGTCGCTTATGATTACCGAAGCGTTATCTGCATATGTATGCCGTACATTTGACTAGTCCTCCGTCAAATCGCCTAGGCAATTGGTTGATGACCAGAGCCCACAGTATTGGCGATAAAACCCAACCCTGAGACGTTCATCTGTTTACAAATTTTGTTGCCTCGCATATACCCCATTGCGATGTGATCATTCTGCAGCCTTACATGGAGCCGATCCAATTTGTTAAGCCTCTAGCCTTAAACATAGACATCTCAACCCCACCAATCTTATTTATTTATTTATCAAAATTTCTTTCCTTTCTGTGTTTAAGCTCTTTTTCCTTAGTCACATTCAATTTTCATCATCTTTTATTTCACCCTTGCAATTTCTACTCATCTTTTTGCGATTTCAACGTCTACAGCTCGTTTTCAAACTCATGACATGTGCGTATTTTACTGTACTTCGTCCATATGTAGTAACTATGAGTATTTTGTGAGCTACTCACTCCATTTTAATGGCAGTGATGTCTCATATTTCTACTCCATCTTTTTTTTTGTCGTATCAACCTTTTCTATGCTTTCGTGGGTCAAGCAAAGCTGTTTATTCTTTTTCATGAACGTCTGTGTAGTTGTGTCACATACACATATGCACATGTATATTTAGGCATCCCCAACGTAGGCGAAACAGTCGAATAAGACGTCTCAAATGTTTGAAATTGTGGCTAAGGTTGTAAGGACACATTCGGGCGAAACGTAAATTTTTGCACATAACGACCGACCATAATGACGAAGCAATAAAAAGGGGTAGAAAGCATCTGTACATATGTAATTGTATATGATTTTGTATGATTGTAAGCTACCGTTGATGTGTTTTGCGAATGTATGTGTGAGTTTGTTGTGCTTAAATTTACTGAAGGCTTTCGTACATAAAGACGCCACGCCACACGTTGATGAAATATGGCAAAGAAATGCCTTAAAGGATACAGACACATATGTAT
>JARSSU010038678.1:0-47314 GCA_029619165.1 Eurosta solidaginis
CATATAGTATATATATATATATATTTTCGCAATTTTAGCCCCATTTTAACAGCTAGAAGCTTCAAATTTCACCGAATGCTTACGTATATGGCATATGTTGTTGTCTGAAAAAACATAGAGATCGGTTGTATATATAGTATATATCTCATACAACCGATTGTTCAGATAAGAAACTTTGCGCAATTTCTACCCCATTTTAACAGCTATAAGCTTCAAATTTAACCGATTGCTTACGTATATAGTATATATTGTTGTGTCAAAAAATCATATAGATCGGTGATATATATAATATATATATGATGGTATATATAGTATATATATATAGTATATATATTTTTTTGGCGATTTCGGCTCCATTTTAACAGCTAGAAGCTTCAAATTTCACCAAATACTTACGTATATAGCATACATTGTTGTCTGAAAAAATCATTGAGATCGGTGGTATATATAGTATATATCTCATACAACCGATTGTTCAGATAAGAAACTTTGCGCAATTTCTGCCCTGTTTTAACAGCTAGAAGCTTCAAATTTCACCGAATGCTTACGTATATGGCATATATTGTTGTCTGAAAAAATCATAGAGATCGGTTGTATATATAGTATATATCTCATACAACCGATTGTTCAGATAAGAAACTTTTCGCAATTTCTACCCCATTTTAATAGTTACAAGCTTCAAATTTAACCGATTGCTTACGTATATAGTATATATTGTTGTGTCAAAAAATCATATAGATCGGTGATATATATAATATTGTAACGAATTTACTTGCAAATCCTCTTATTTGCAATCCTCTGCTAAGTTCGAATCACAAAACTGTTGAATAAATAACTCCAATATTGAATAATGGAAAAATGGCCTTTATTAAAGTACTTCACAATGACACTTATACTTTGCTACTCGCTGGCTTAATAACCAAACTGATTGATAATTCAAATTGAACTCTACTATTGACCTCCAGATCGCGTGCTTAATCAACAACTGATTGATTGCTCAACTCAAACTGAATTTTAGCGCCTCTTCATCTGTTGCCTTTTATACCCTTTGGTTTCCTCGTTCGCATTTTTCCAGAATGTACTAGCATTATCCATGAGCTCTCAAACTTCTCAGCTATAACTAAAATTGCACAATTTTATACATCTTTTAGGCGCTTCCAGAATCTACTAGTCCATTAGCTCTCAAACTTCTCAGATATATGCATGTGTTTGCGCATTGACTCTCCGCTGTTCGTATTCGTACATGGTACATATGTGTAGACGCAATTATTTATTCGTTTATGTAGATACATAAAGATTGAATTATTGATGTGAATGTTTGTAGTTTACAGTCTCTCGCGCGCATATAGGCGTATAAGTAAATGCATCTGTGTGTGACATCTCTCTGGGCTGCCTTATATATGTGTATACTTGATTTGATTATTAACGTAAATACTGCTTGGCATGGCCTTAGCATCGCCTTAGTGATGGGATAATTTAGTGATGCTAATATCCGTGACACTGCCCTCCACCTAAGTCTGATCGTCCCGATCAGACAAATCTCTCGATCTAAACGTTGCCAGCCTTTCCAAATGGACCACTTTCATTTTGGTTCGTGGTTTACCGATGGTTTGTATGCGGTACACTACATCGTTGATCCGTTATACAACTTTGTATGGGCCTTCCCAATTACACTGCAATTTCGGGGACAAACCTTTTTTACGTTGTGGGTTGTATAACAGCACCAAATCTCCTTCCTGAAAACCTTCTGAATTAATTGCGTTATCATATCTGGCTTTCATCTTGTCACTCATAATCTTTGTTCGTTGCCTTATCAGATCTCTTTTCTCTTAGCTCTTCTTCCAAATCACTAGTGGATTTCCTGAAATTTCTCTCCGCATTGGCACCTATCCCAAACTTCAAAGTATTTGTAGTAAGAGAATTAGATATTAAATAAAAAATTTTTAGAAATAATAATTTTAAGCGATAAATTAATCTTAAAACTAGGGCATGAAATTTCTACAATAAGCTTTTTATGTATTTATAAATAAGTTTTTTCTATTAGGTACTTTTGGCAGGTTGAACAAGTTTGATGGTAGTTGATTTAAAATGGTGGGTACTTTTGAGTAATTATTCAAAAACCTTGGTACTCTGAGTTTGTTTTGCACCTGAGCTCGTGTCCCAAGATTATGGTTAATCTTTGTTTGAAATTTTTGTTCGTCGTAGAACTCATTGATTATCGTTATTTTATAAATAGACTTGATGTCAAGAATCCCTAGTTCCCTATTCAGCGGGGTATTAACTGTGTATACATTCAGCTTTCTAGCTAATATTTTCAAGCAGTAGTTCTGGCTCAATTGAACTTTTTTAAGGCTGGAAGGGGTTCCCCATGCTGTAATGCCGTATCGAATGTACGATTCCGATAATGCTCTGTAGGCTTGCAAAAGGACTGCGTAATTGCTGCAATAGCTAAGATGCTTTATAAAGTACGCCGATTTACGTAATTTATTTCGCAGGTATAAAAGATGATCGTTCCATTTAAAATGGTCATCGAGGATGATTCCCAAGTATTTATGCGTTCGCACTGTTTCAATGGTTATATCACAGGGACAAGTTGTTTGAGGTTTATGCAGACATTCGGTACTGTGAAATTTCAGATTTATGTTTGATGTTTGTAAATGCGGGGTCTAAAATGCATTAATTTTGTTTTCAAAGAATTAATTAGCAATCCATTGTCATGCGACCATTTGACAACGATGTCCAGTTTACGTTGCATAATATTTGCAGCTTCTTTTAGGTTTTTGTGCGACACTACGATAGTGGTGTCGTCCGCATATGCAAAAACTTCGCAATTTTTCAAATGTCTCATCAAGCTGTTTGCATAAATCAGGTACAGAATCGGTCCCAGTTTTGAACCTTGGGGAACACCATACGAAACCGAGACTTCGTCGCTTAATTCGCTGCAGACTTTGACCGTGTACACTCTATGTTCCAGATAGCTTCGGAACCACGCTAGGAAATTTCCTCCTATACCAGCATTTTCTATGGCTTCTATTAGCTTTGAATGGGACAAGGTGTCGAATGCTTTGGAAAAATCTATAAACAGTGCAAGGCTATGTATGTTTTTTCCAAGATTCTCGTTTACTTTGTTCGCAAAAAGTCTTAGAAGCTGGTTAATATTTTTTTCTTTTTGGAAGCCATACTGGTTATAGTCGATTATTTTATATTTTTCTATAAAATCAGTTAGTCTCGTTGCTACAACCTCTTCCAATATTCTTTCTATCACAGGCAGGATTGCAATGGGGCGATAGTTTTTCGGATCTGATTTAGGCCCTGACGTGTATATGGGTCTGATAACTGAGATCTTTAAGGCTTCAGGTACAGAGGACTGCCTCAAACTAAGGTTAACAAGTTTAGTTATCACTGGTGTTATCACAGATACATTTTGTTTTAGGTCTATAGGTCTAATACCATCAATTCCAGGGCTTTTATGATCGTCAAGTCTTAGTATAATGTTGTAAATTTCACCTTCGCTTATCTCGTCTATATAAATTGAATTTGGTGATTTGCAGCCAATTGCTCTTATAGTTCTAATATCACAGGTATGTATTGCACATTTCACCCCATCCTCAAATGTCTTTGCTAGAGAATCACAGATAAGTTTCAAGTTAATGTTTTTGAAGTTTTTTTTATGACGTCATCTAAATTATTAACATTTTTGCCAATTATTTCATGAATTATTTGCCAAGTTATCTTAATATTGTGTTTGTTTTCAAAAAACTTCTGTTGGTAATAAAGATTTCTTGTCTTGTGGACTTCTTTGTTTACGAAATTTCTATATCTTTTATACTCAGTTTCTAAGAGATTATCACGAGGTTTATCTTTCCATCTTCGATACAACTTATCTCTATTACCACACAGAATCTTTAAATCTTGCGTCATCCAGTTATTTGCCGCTCTTTTCTTTTTGTTATTGGCCTTGGAAGCTGAAATTTCATAGATGCTTTTAAATCGAGAAAGTATATTTTCATATAGATCATCTACATTAGTCAATAAAAGAGCATCATTCCAGTCTATGCTATTTATATGCTCTCTTATTTTTCTGCAGTTTAACGCATTTGAGGGGGTGCATTGCAATTCAGTACACTATTGTTAGGTCTTTTTTCAGAGAGGCCAAGTACGAGCGCGTAATGATCTGTGATATTACACTCTACAGTAGCAGCGTCTACGTCGGCAGCTCTGCTTTTAATAAATATATGATCTATGCTAGTACTTGTCCCCCTTTTTATGTCCACCTTGTACTGTAACTTATTACGCTTTCCATACCGAACGAGGAGAGCATATCTAAGTGTAATGAGACATTCTCGTTGTTGTTAGCACAGAGTGTATTTATGTTGATGTCTCCTATTAATATTTCGCATTCTTCTTTGTGCTTATTTCGTAAAATACCTTCAAGCTCACTAACAAACATGCGTACATTAGTATGAGTAGGGCGGTAAATTGCATGCAGAGTGCATTTTAACCGATTTACGTTATTTTCGGCTATTTTAATTTGAATAATCTCAAAAGAGATTGTTTCAATAATATTACATTCATAAATAAAGTTCTCTCTGATGTATAAAGCTATTCCACCGCCTCTCCTTTCCACCCGGTTATAGTACTCAGTGTTAAATCCATTTATGTGAAATAAGTCTTGCTCATACGCTTTTATGTTGGTTTCAACTAAAACGATTACATCTACGCTATCTATAAGTTCATTGATCTCTGCTAAGAACGGACAGAAATTTTTCCTTAATGATCTGATATTTAGGTATATGCAACTAATAGAATGGTTATTAAAGCTTATTGAATCAACTTCATTAAAATTAGAGTGTCTATTGTATCTAATGCTATTCATAGCTAAAGTTTTGAAAATAATGAAAAAAATTTAGATAAAAAAAAGCAAAATACGATATAAAAAAGTTAAAAATCTATATAGTTAATTAAATTTTTTATAAATAATAAAGTAAATCAATAAATAAATATGGCTTATTTGATGTTGTGTATATCTAATTCATTGTTTATATAAATAAATTTTGTATTTTCTCCCTTTTTTGCCATGATTTTACCCTCCTTTTCCCATACAAATTTCCAGCCCTCCGCCTTTGCCTTATTTTTGGATGCCCATATCAGCTTTCTCTTTGCAGCTGATTGCTAACAAATACTCTCCTATCCCCACTCTGCCCCCTTGTTGAGAATCGATATCTTTAAGTTTTATCTTTTTACCTCTTAGTTTCATCATCAATTCTCTTTTCTAACGCAACGAAGAGAACTTAATGAGTATATTATTGTTTTTTGATCTCATTCGATATACGTCATCAATTTCATATGCGTTGATGTTTGTGTTAGCAATTTTAGCAATGCCTTCGACGATTGTTGATAGATTTTCGCCGTGTTTTCTTTCCACATTGCTTATGATGACATTTCTCTCAAGAGATCGTTGTTCTAATTCTTCAATTTTGCTTTCCATTTCTGCTAGTCGAAATGCATTATTATTTCCCTTTTCTTTTAATTCGGTTACTCGATTCGTTAGTGTTGTTATTGAGATATTTAGTTTTGTTGTTTTTTCTAATATCTCTTTTTTAAGTTCATTTTGCGACTGTGACAGTTTATTGGATAAATTTTCCAGCAGGCGCTCAATTTCCTTAGTGTCTGACTTAAGTTCTCCTACTTCGGTTTTAACCGCATGCATTTCGGTTTTGATGTTAGCAATTGTCATCAGATCAGTTTTTCCACTGGCTTTACCGACATTTTCATCTGCATCTGATGATTGGGATGCGATTTTGGATTGGGAAGTTGGCGTTGATAATTGTCTGAAAAAATCATAGGGACCGGTGGTATATATAATCTCATACAACCGATTGTTCAGATAAGAAATTTTGCGCAATTTCTTCCCCCATTTTAACAGCTAGAAGCTTCAAATTTCACCAAATGCTTACATATATAGCATATATTGTTGTCTGAAAAAATCATTGAGATCGGTGGTATATATAGTATATATCTCATACAACCGTTTGTTCAGATAAGAAACTTTGCGCAATTTCTGACCCATTTTAACAGTTAGAAGCTTCAAATTTCACCAAATGCTTACGTATATAGCATATATTGTTGTCTGAAAAAATCATAGAGATCGGTGGTACATATATTATATGCGCCATATAAACTGTATTTTTTTGCCCCTTTTTTACGGCTAGAAGCTTCAAAATTCATAAAATTTCATCAAATAGTTACGTTTACGTCATATATTGTTGAAATACGTGATTCGAAGTCATAGTTTTTACACGCAGACCACAAAAAACCTGAAACTTTGCATCCTCACACAAAGTACCTACCTATTTTTATACCTTTCATGAAAATGAAATGGTATATTAATTTCGTCACGAAACCCAAAATTGTAAGTCCTTAAAGGAAAATAGATAGACCCACCATTAAGTATACCGAAATAATCAGGTTGAAGAGCTGAGTTGATTTAGCCATGTCCGTCTGTCCGTCTGTCTGTTTGTATGCAAACTAGTCCCTCAATTTTTGAGATATCTTGATAAAATTTGGTGAGCGGGTGTATTTGGGTGTCCGATTAGACATTTGTCGGAACCGGCCGGATCGGACCACTATAGCATATATCCTCCATACAACCGATTTTTCAGAAAAAGAGGATTTTTGTAATATCTTACTCAATTTAACAGATTGAAGCTTCAAACTTCACCATATACTTTCGTATATTGCACATATTGTTGCCTGAAAAAATTGATGAGATCGGTCGTATATATAGTATATATCCCCCACAACCGATTGTTCAGATAAGAAACTTTTCGTAATTACTGCCCTATTTTAAGAGCTAGAGGCTTAAAATTTCAACGAATGCTTACGTATATCATATTTTGCTAAAAAATCATACAGATCGGTGGTATATATAGTATTATATATATATAGTATATATATATATTTTCGCAATTTTAGACCCCATTTTAACAGCTAGAAGCTTCAAATTTCACCGAATGCTTACGTATATGGCATATATTGTTGTCTGAAAAAACATAGAGATCGGTTGTATATATAGTATATATCTCATACAACCGATTGTTCAGATAAGAAACTTTTCGCAATTTCTACCCCATTTTAACAGCTATAAGCTTCAAACTTAACCGATTGCTTACGTATATAGTATATATTGTTGTGTCAAAAATCATATAGATCGGTGATATATATAATATATATATGATGATATATATAGTATATATATATAGTATATATATATTTTTTTTGCGATTTCGGCTCCATTTTAACAGCTAGAAGCTTCAAATTTCACCAAATGCTTACATGTATAGCATATATTGATGTCTGAAAAAATCATTGAGATCGGTGGTATACATAGTATATATCTCATACAACCGATTGTTCAGATAAGAAACTTTGCGCAATTTCTGCCCCGTTTTAAACAGCTAGAAACTTCAAATTTCACTAAATGCTTACGTATATAGCATATATTGTTGTCTGAAAAAATCATTGAGGTCGGTGGTATATATAGTATATATCTCATACCACCGATTGTTCAGATAAGAAACTTTGCGCAATTTCTGCCCCGTTTTAACAGCTAGAAACTTCAAATTTCACTAAATGCTTACGTATATAGCATATATTGTTGTCTGAAAAAATCATAGAGATCGGTGGTATATATATTATATACTTCATATAAACTGTCATTTTTGCCCCTTTTTTACGGATAGAAGCTTCAAAATTCATCAAATTTCATCAAATAGTTACGTTTACGTCATATATTTTTGAAATACGTGATTCGTAGTCACAGTTTTTACACGCAGACCACAAAAAACCTGAAACTTTGCATCCTCACACAAAGTACCTACCTATTTTTATACCTTTCATGAAAATGAAATGATATATTAATTTCGTCACGAAACTCAAAATTGTAAGTCCTTAAAGGAAAATAGATAGACCCACCATTAAGTATACCGAAATAATCAGGTTGAAGAGCTGAGTTGATTTAGCCATGTCCGTCTGTCCGTCTGTCTGTTTGTATGCAAACTAGTCCCTCAATTTTTGAGATATCTTGATAAAATTTGGTGAGCGGGTGTATTTGGGTGTCCGATTAGACATTTGTCGGAACCGGCCGGATCGGACCACTATAGCATATATCCTCCATACAACCGATTTTTCAGAAAAAGAGGATTTTTGTAATATCTTACTCAATTTAACAGATTGAAGCTTCAAACTTCACCATATACTTTCGTATATTGCACATATTGTTGCCTGAAAAAATTGATGAGATCGGTCGTATATATAGTATATATCCCCCACAATCGATTGTTCAGATAAGAAACTTTTCGCAATTTCTACCCCATTTTAACAGCTATAACCTTCAAATTTCAAACCGATTGCTTACGTATATAGTATATTTGCTGTGTCAAAAAATCATATAGATCGGTGATATATATAATATATATATGATGGTATATATAGTATATATATATAGTATATATATATTTTTTTTGCGATTTCGGCTCCATTTTAACAGCTAGAAGCTTCAAATTTCACCAAATGCTTACGTGTATAGCATATATTGATGTCTGAAAAAATCATTGAGATCGGTGGTATACATAGTATATATCTCATACAACCGATTGTTCAGATAAGAAACTTTGCGCAATTTCTGCCCCCTTTTAACAGCTAGAAACTTCAAATTTCACCAAATGCTTACGTATATAGCATATATTGTTGTCTGAAAAAATCACTGAGGTCGGTGGTATATATAGTATATATCTCATACAACCGATTGTTCAGATAAGAAACTTTGCGCAATTTCTGCCCCGTTTTAACAGCTAGAAACTTCAAATTTCACCAAATGCTTACGTATATAGCATATATTGTTGTCTGAAAAAATCATAGAGATCGGTGGTATATATATTATATACTTCATATAAACTGTCATTTTTGCCCCTTTTTTACGGATAGAAGCTTCAAAATTCATCAAATAGTTACGTTTACGTCATATATTTTTGAAACACGTGATTCGTAGTCACAGTTTTTACACGCAGACCACAAAAAACCTGAAACTTTGCATCCTCACACAAAGTACCTACCTATTTTTATACCTTTCATGAAAATGAAATGATATATTAATTTCATCACGAATCTCAAAATTGTAAGTCCTTAAAGGAAAATAGATAGACCCACCATTAAGTATATGGCATATATTGTTGCCTGAAAAAATCATAGAGATCGGTGGTATATATAGTATATATCCCCACACAACCGATTGTTCAGATAAGAAACTTTTGTAAATTACAGCCCTATTTTAAGAGCTAGAGGCTTAAAATTTCACGAATGCTTACGTATATAGCATATATTGTTGTCTGAAAAAATGATACAGATCGGTGGTATATATAGTATATATATGGTGGTATATATAGTATATATATATAGTATATATATATATTTTCGCAATTTTAGACCCATTTTAACAGCTAGAAGCTTCAAATTTCACCGAATGCTTACGTATATGGCATATATTGTTGTCTGAAAAAACATAGAGATCGGGTTGTATATATAGTATATATCTCATACAACCAATTGTTCAGATAAGAAACTTTTCGCAATTTCTACCCCATTTTAACAGCTATAAGCTTCAAATTTAACCGATTGCTTACGTATATAGTATATATTGTTGTGTCAAAAAATCATATAGATCGGTGATATATATAATATATATATGATGGTATATATAGTATATATATATAGTATATATATATTTTTTTTGCGATTTCGGCTCCATTTTAACAGCTAGAAGCTTCAAATTTCACCAAATGCTTACGTGTATAGCATATATTGATGTCTGAAAAAATCATTGAGATCGGTGGTATACATAGTATATATCTTATACAACCGATTGTTCAGATAAGAAACTTTGCGCAATTTCTGCCCCGTTTTAACAGCTAGAAACTTCAAATTTCACCAAATGCTTACGTATATAGCATATATTGTTGTCTGAAAAAATCATAGAGATCGGTGGTATATATATTATATACTTCATATAAACTGTCATTTTTTGCCCCTTTTTTACGGATAGAAGCTTCAAAATTCATCAAATTTCATCAAATAGTTACGTTTACGTCATATATTTTTGAAATACGTGATTCGTAGTCACAGTTTTTACACGCAGACCACAAAAAACCTGAAACTTTGCATCCTCACACAAAGTACCTACCTATTTTTATACCTTTCATGAAAATGAAATGATATATTAATTTCGTCACGAAACTCAAAATTGTAAGTCCTTAAAGGAAAATAGATAGACCCACCATTAAGTATACCGAAATAATCAGGTTGAAGAGCTGAGTTGATTTAGCCATGTCCGTCTGTCCGTCTGTCTGTTTGTATGCAAACTAGTCCCTCAATTTTTGAGATATCTTGATAAAATTTGGTGAGCGGGTGTATTTGGGTGTCCGATTAGACATTTGTCGGAACCGGCCGGATCGGACCACTATAGCATATATCCTCCATACTACCGATTTTTCAGAAAAACGAGGATTTTTGTAATATCTTACTCAATTTAACAGATTGAAGCTTCAAACTTCACCATATACTTTCGTATATTGCACATATTGTTGCCTGAAAAAATTGATGAGATCGGTCGTATATATAGTATATATCCCCCACAACCGATTGTTCAGATAAGAAACTTTTCGTAATTACTGCCCTATTTTAAGAGCTAGAGGCTTAAAATTTCAACGAATGCTTACGTATATAGCATATATTGTTGTCTGAAAAAATCATACAGATCGGTGGTATATATAGTATATATATGGTGGTATATATAGTATATATATAGTATATATATATATTTTCGCAATTTTAGCCCCATTTTAACAGCTAGAAGCTTCAAATTTCACCGAATGCTTACGTATATGGCATATATTGTTGTCTGAAAAAATCATAGAGATCGGTTGTATATATAGTATATATCTCATACAACCGGTTGTTCAGATAAGAAACTTTTCGCAATTTCTATCCCCATTTTAAACAGCTATAAGCTTCAAATTTAACCGATTGCTTACGTATATAGTATATATTGTTGTGTCAAAAAATCATATAGATCGGTGATATATATAGTATATATATGATGGTATATATAGTATATATATATAGTATATATATATTTTTTTTTGCGATTTCGGCTCCTTTTAACAGCTAGAAGCTTCAAATTTCACCAAATCCTTGACGTGTATAGCATATATTGATGTCTGAAAAAATCATTGAGATCGGTGGTATACATAGTATATATCTCATACAACCGATTGTTCAGATAAGAAACTCTGCGCAATTTCTGTCCCGTTTTAACAGCTAGAAACTTCAAATTTCACCAAATGCTTACGTATATAGCATATATTGTTGTCTGAAAGAATCATTGAGATCGGTGGTATATATAGTACATATCTCATACAACCGATTGTTCAGATAAGAAACTTTGCGCAATTTCTGCCCCGTTTTAACAGCTAGAAACTTCAAATTTCACCAAATGCTTACGTATATAGCATATATTGTTGTCTGAAAAAATCATAGAGATCGGTGGTATATATATTATATACTTCATATAAACTTTCATTTTTGCCCCTTTTTTACGGATAGAAGCTACAAAATTCATCAAATTTCATCAAGTAGTTACGTTTACGTCATATATTTTTGAAATACGTGATTCGTAGTCATAGTTTTTACACGCAGACCATAAAAAACCTGAAACTCTGCATCCCCACACAAAGTACCTACCTATTTTTTATTTTATATTTATCTTAAAAATCGTTTAGATATGTTCAAATTTCACCAAATGTTTACGTGTATAGCATATATTGTTGTCTGAAAAAATCATAGGGACCGGTGGTATATATAATCTCATACAACCGATTGTTCAGATAAGAAACTTTGCGCAATTTCTTCCCCATTTTAACAGCTAGAAGCTTCAAATTTCACCAAATGCTTACGTATATAGCATATATTGTTGTCTGAAAAAATCATTGAGATCGGTGGTATATATAGTATATATCTCATACAACCGATTGTTCAGATAAGAAACTTTGCGCAATTTCTGACCCATTTTAACAGCTAGAAGCTTCAAATTTCACCAAATTCTTACGTATATAGCATATATTGTTGTCTGGAAAAATCATAGAGATCGGTGGTACATATATTATATGCCCCAAGTAAACTATATTTGTTTGCCCCTTTTTTACGGCTAGAAGCTTCAAAATTCATAAAATTTCATCAAATAGTTACGTTTACGTCATATATTGTTGAAATACGTGATTCGTAGTCATAGTTTTTACACGCAGACCACAAAAAACCTGAAACTTTGCATCCTCACACAAAGTACCTACCTATTTTTTATTTTATATTTATCTTAAAAATCGTTTAGGTATGTAGATCTGTTCAGTATATATTTCTTATCTTATACATCCGATTATTCGGAGATTACGAACGGGATAAGATTATTGTTCAGCCCCATTCATGAAAGGTATGAAGTCTTCGGCACAGCCGAAGACAGTCCCGTCCTTATTTGTTTATATTGAAGTTATGTTTAGCCTATGACCATCCTAGGAAGGTTTCTAGTGGGTGATTCAAATTTGCATGTGATCGGTCGATCCGTTTAGGGCGCAACCCAATTTATACCTACATACAAACACATATAATTTGAATTATATATATATAGGTAGAAGATGTAGATAGACTGAAGTTAAAAAAAAATTAACTCTGTAGTAAAACTTTAGCTGTCAAAATAACCTAGGTTTGTACGGCAGCCATAGTTCTGAAAAATCCCATTTGTAGCAAAGGTGCCACGCCCCCTTTTCATTCTTCCACATTTTACTGGAGGTGTTGGGACTTAACGTCATATAACTCATTACAAATTTTCATTTTCCTACCATTACTACATCCAGAGATATGCAGTATTATATATTGTATGGGAGGTGCCACACCCCCTTCTCCATCACACCACAGTTTTCTTGCTGGTATTAGGGATTGACCCCGTGTAACTCCTTAGTGAATTTCAATGTTCTAACATGAATACCTTCAGAGTTATGCAGTACCAAAGATTCCATATGTATGGGAGGTGCCACGCCCCTTTTTTGTATCGAAATTATTTTTAGCCTATGACCATCATTGGGAGGTTTCTAGTTGGTTGTGCAAATTTGGGTGTGATCGGTTGATCCGTTTAGGACGCTACCCTATCTATACCTACATACATACATAATTTGAATTTTATATATATACAAGATTAAGATAAGATTCATACGAAATACAGTTGGCTGTGGACGACTGCGACAGTCGCTCAGCCATCGTCCCCGCCCTAGGGGCGTTCAACGGCTAGAGCCTCCTGGAGTTCCTTAAGGGTCCGTAACGCATCTCGCACGAGGATTTCAGACACTTTTCCTCGAGCGTTGGCAGTCTGCAGCCCTTGCGCGGTGCATCGAAGGCGCTTCTAGCCTTTCCGCAAGCCGTCCGATGAGGCAGTGTCCAGTCAGAACTCCTACAAGTGAGGAGATTTAGTCCCTGCTTAGGGACGTTACGGGATCTCTTAGTATCCCATTTAAGCCAGGATTGTTTTGAAGTTCTACACCCCGGGGTTAGTAGCCATCTTTCGTTGGCTTGACTCTAGGTATACTCTTTTAACATTAGCTTGCTAGTGGCAAAAGGCATACCTAGGCGTTCTTTGTCAGGAAGAATCTGTCTGGTTGTACCCTACTTAGCGAGTTCGTCTGCATCGTAGTTTTGCTCTATGTCCTTGTGTTCCTGGAATCCTGTGAGGCCTATTTGAGTCGCGGCTTCCGTGATAGCTGCTAATTCTGCTTGGAAGACGCTGCAATGATCAGGTAGTCTGAAAAACGCCCCCAACCTACCCTACCGTCCAGCTTAGAGCCATCGGTGAATATGGAAATGCTGCCTGTGGTATCCAGGAACCGGCCCGGCTCCACCCAATCTTCCCTGCTGGGAATTTTTACTAAAAAGGTGCTCTCCGCAACTGTTGTGTCAGCACACCGGTCTGTACTTCGAGGAAGGAAGTCGTAGGTACACAGTATGCTGCCGTGACCTATAGGCATAGTGCTCCAACTGGACGGTTCTCTTAACTGCAGTGCTGAAGTTGCAGCTGCGCGGTATCCTGCTAGATCCAGAGGTAGGATGTCAAGAATGATTTCAAGAGCAGCGCTTGGCGTTGTTCTCAGAGCACCACTTATGCAGATCATACTAGATCTGTGCACTTTTTCTAGTAAGATTCGGTTTGACGCCTTGTCCAAGGCTGTCCACCATACAACTACCCCGTACAGCAGTATGGGTCGGATAATCGATGTGTAGATCCATCCGCAACTGTTGGGGCTTAGACCCCATTTTTTGCCTATGGCTCTTTACACATGTATATAAAGAGGAGCACGACGCAAATTGGAAGAGAAGCTCGGCCTTTGATCTCTTCGGAGGTTATCGCGCCTTAAATTTATTTATTTATTTTATTTTTATAAAGCTATATACGCTTTTTTCTGGCGCTGGATACTATTATCTTTCCAGTGCAACCTTTTGTCCAGAACTACGCCTAGGAATTTAGCTCTATCGGCCAGATTAAGGGGCACTCCGTTTAGTTTCGGTAGGGTTAACTGTGGTATTTTGTACCATTTGGTGTATAGAACAAGTTCCACCTTGTTTGAATTGATGCTGAGTCCGCATCTGGAGGCCCATGAGGAAGCCTCCCGTAGTGGTACTTACATTAAATCACACAAGGTTTAAGGGAATTTTCCCTTGTAAGCAATAGCTAGGTCGTCCGCATATGCCACAACCTTGCCGCCACCCCAGCGTGTGCCTCGTAATAACGAGTTCACCGTTAGGTTCCATAAGAGCGGGGAATGAACCCCGCCATGAGGCGTGCCTCTTGTGACATAGCGTATTCTATCAGACTTCCCCGTGGATGAAAGTATTTTCCTTCCCCTGAGTAGTTGACAGATTAGTCCCACGAGGGACCTGGTTACGTGCAGATCCGTCAAGGCGTTATTGGCGGCGTCTGGGCTTATATAGTTGAAGGCTCCTTCAATACAGAAACAGAAATCTTTTCGATCAAGGATGTTTCTATAGTAGAGACTAGGCTGTGAAGCGCAGTCTCAGTGGATTTTCCTTTGATGTAGGCATGTTGATTGTCAGATATGAGCTTGCTATCAATAGTGGTCGTGACGAAATCACTTATGATCCTCTCTAGGGACTTTAGCACAAAGGACGAGAGACTAATAGGTCTGTAGTCCTTTGGCTCGTAATGAGAGGCTTTACCAGCCTTGGGAATGAAGATGACCTTAGCGTTTCTCCACGCATGCGGAATACAATTTAAAGTCAAACAGGCAGAATAGGTATGACATAGCCATCTGGCGGTTACCTCCAAGGAGTTAGTAAGTTGGGAGGGAACGATCCCGTCCTGTCCGGCAGCCTTGAAAGGTTTAAAGCTTTTAACTCCCCACTTAACCCTCTCTTCCGTTATGGGTATATTTACGATTTGTTACAGGTACTTCTGGTGGGTAGTTCTGGTTTCCAGGAAAATGTGTGTCCAGGAGCAGCTCCAGGGTCTCCCCTTCTGAGCTGGTCTAGGTACCGTCATGCCTACGCAAAAAGCTCATTGCTGTTTGGGATTTTGAAAGCAAGCATCGCAGCATTGCTGTATCGTTAAGGCTTTAAACTCCTGTGCAGAAGTTTCTCCACGAAGTTTTCTTTGCCTGTGTTAGGGCTTTTTTGTATGCCGTTAAATTGTCTTTGTATAATAGCCACTGTTGCTCATTGTCTAGGCTTTTTGCCCTGTTATACTGTGACCTGCAGGATTTGCAAAGTAAGTACAGGTCATGGGACCACCAGTTTTGTTTGCGCTTTCCGCGTGTTTTTGGCTCTGGGCAAGCCTGTTCGAGGGCATTAGAGAGTGCCGTTGTAAAGGTCGCTACGGGATAGACAGGGCCCAACCTTGCAGCTGCTCCTTTATATAAAGCAACAGTTTCTTGCGCCGTCGCAAGCGAGGACCTTGATCTGGCCCTGTTACCATACCGCATCAGTACCACCTGGCGGGGTGCCCGGAGACTCCACCATAACGTCGAGGACGGCGTTACCGATTTCGTTCCGGACATACGGCCACCGGTCTCTCGGATGGCCCCACGATCATTACCGTGGTCCAGGATACCTATAAGGATCCTGTCCTTGGCCACCTCGGCAAAGCTGGGCTTACCTACCCCAGGGTGTAGTTGGTGCCTTTTCGGAGGAGGTTTGATATCCTCGTCCGACCTTTGGCGTTTGTAGGAGGAGTGCTGTTTGCAGCCGGCACGAGAGTACTTCGGAAATTTGGCAGCAGGGCTTGCGCCCTTTCCATCGCGTTCCTGGCACTCCGTGGCAGCGAGTCCGGCGGTACCCCTTTATACTTTTTAAGGACTTGAGCGGCCCGCTTTTTATGCCGGCGACCGGAGCCACCGGGAGAAATGTCCCTAGCATAGTTCAGACCAGAAGTTTCCCCCGCGGTCTCCCGGTTTGAGTCTTCTATGCCGCCTCCGTCTCTCTTGAGCAAGCAGATCGCGAGACCCCTGCTGCGGTCATAGGGAGAACGGTTACGGAACTGGCGTCTGGTGGGCGCACAGTTGCAGCAGGCGCTCCGGTGTCCGCCGTTGCCAGCACAACTGCCTTCGCAGCCTTACTGGTACTGGCCCCCACCGAGTCGCTAGAAGCTGTTGAACCCGTTGAAGTTGCCCTCCTACGGTTTGGGGAGAGCCGACCCGTAGTTGCTATCGCGGCCAGTCCCCTAAAGTTGTACCTAAAATAGCGGCTACCTCTTTCCTTGGCTCGGAGTAGCCAGGTCGTGAGACCCCTGCCCCAGCCGCGGGAAGACAGGTCGCCGTGCAGCGCGCGGTCGGAGTTCGCCGTTGCCGGCGCAGCTTAACCCGCAGCTGTACTGGTGCCAACCCCCACCAAGACACTATTTCCTCTGTTGCCTTGTCAAGGACAACCGTTGAAACCCGGGAAAGTCGCCGGTTTTAAGGGAGGCTTCCCCACACAGTTGTACTGGCATGTATGTATATTAGGCTGGTCCTTATCTTATACTAAAATTTTATATCTCGGATTATACCATGCATGATCCCTCTAAAATGTTCTTTTGAAAAAAAATGATGTTCTAGAAGTTTTATCAAAAAATATTAGCATTAACCCGTGCCGCATCGACCTCAAAGTTTCGGAGATACGTCGAATATAACGATGTATTTTCGTTGACTTCAAATTGCTTATTTATAACCATATTTTTAAATTATTAATAATAGTGCTTAAAAGTATATTCCAAAATTATTATAAGGTATTACAGTTATAATATACAGAAGTAAAAATTTTAAGTAACGAAAGTCCGGAAACCTCTATTTCGAGCTTTCAAACTTGTTAAATTGTCCACAAACTAAAACTAAGCGCGAAAGCTCTTTAGCTGAGAAGTTTAACCCATCTAGTAGTTAAACGGGGTATATCTTGCTAAGTGCATAGATTGCGCGGAATACATACATAACTCGTATACTAAATATAAACCACTAACCCTAGCAGGCATCGGTCGCGTGTAAAATAATTATCATAGAAAAGAAAAAACTTCGGCAAACTTTTACTAACTTCGTAAAAATTATAGATATACAAAACCTATTTTACGGAATTAAAACTTGTTGCATTTAAAAACGATAGACATAAAGCAGTGCTGCCGCGCAATTTTTAACCATTATACTGCGTTTACGAACGAATTCGTTATTTTCTCCGCGCTATTTTCTGATGTGGTTTTTGTTTTAGTACGCTGTTCGAAGTGATAAAAAGCCAAAGTGCAGTGCATAAATTATAAATTTTGAAGATGACGCGAAAAGAAGGGTATTTAATAGGAGCTATGAAAACCCAAATACTTGGAGGCAAACTGCCTTCACAATTACCCTGTTTAAAAATAAAAAATAAATTTAAGGCGCGATAACCTCCGAAGAGATCTAAGGCCGAGCTTCTCTTCCAATTTGCGTCGTGCTCCTCTTGATTTTCCCTACAAATTGGCCGGACGGGACCTACATGTTTTATGCCGACTCCGAACGGCATCTGCAAGGCAGATGAGTTTTCACTGAGAGCTTTTCATGGCAGAAATACACCCGGAGCGCTTGCCAAACACTGCCGAGGGGCGACCCCGCTTAGAAAATTTTCTTCTAATTGATAAACCTTATTTCTAAAATTTTGATGTTGCTTTGCCCGGGAGTTGAACCCAGGGCATACGGTGTGATAGGCGGAGCACGCTACCATCACACCACGGTGGCCGCCCTTACCCTGTTTAGGTGTTTTATTTTACAACATGCGAGAGATTAATTTTAACTTGTCCAACGCAGCTCAATTAGTGACCGAAGACTGCTTAGTGTTTGGAAGAAAGTGCGTATTCCAACCAGAGACCGAAGTGATTGTGGGAAAAAGCTTAAAAAGCTTTACAAAGTGTGGAGAAAAAGGGGAAAATGAAAGCCAAAAGAAGAAAGTGGATACTTTCAAAAACAACCTAAGTAATCTTTTCGATATCGCTCATGGCAATGCTTTAAATATGATAAAAACCGAGGAAGACAAAATGTTTTTGATTGCACAAAGGAAGCCAAATCGTGAGGGGTGTATGCTGGGAATTGACTATAAATTAGCTGCAGCAGAATAAAGGAAGATCAAACGAATTGAAAACGAAGCATCAAAAAACAAAGAGTTCAATCAGAGATGTTGAACTATGGAAAAGGTAGTGAAGCTTAACGGGGTTTCAAATATTTAAATTAAAGTGGACCATAAATATTTTTATTTATATTTTTAGTTCTACCACCACCCACTTCGGATACGGACTCAGAAAGTTCCGCCAATAGTGCAGAGGAGCACGAAACACATACTTCTACGATAGAAGTCCAAGAACCTTCTACTTCTCATTGTCGACGTGGAAGAAATGAAATTGTAATAAGCAGACCGGCAGCCGCACTCGATAAATGTAAAGTCAGGGGCCGGAATGCAGTTCACATTTTGATTGCATGTGTTGAAAGCTTGATATTAAGTCCTATGGATTACGTCATCAATCGAGGATCAATTAGGAGGGCGCGCATTCAGCACCGCGAAGATTCTGAAAAGCAAATTCAATCTGAGTTTTCACATGCCAATTTTGACTTTGGAGTTGTCCATGGGGTCACAAAACTGCTTCCAGATATTATTCAAATATCGAAAGTTGATCGTTTACCCGTTATAGTTAAGACACCAATGAGAAAACAACTTTTGGGAGTCCCACAGATTTTATCCGGAAGTGGTATAGAAATTTCTAGTGCGGTTTTTGACATGATAGATAAATGGGCATTAAATGAGAAAATTCAAGCATTTGTCTTCGATACAACTTCTTCTAACACTGGTCGGCTTAATGGAGCCTGTTCGCTTCTCGAGATGAGGTTGGGATGCAACATTCTGTTCTTAGCTTGTCGCCATCATATTTATGAACTTGTCTTGAAAGAAGTTTTTTCGTCAGTGAAACTGGTCCCTTCACGTGTCCTGAAATTGTATTATTTAAGAAGTTTAAAACTGGTTTTCCAGGAATGAACATCTAAAATATATCTAATTGCGACACCAGTACTGATCTGGTAGAACTTATTGCCGAGAGTCGTGAAGAGATTCTTCTGCTTTGCATAAAAAAACTTGAAGCTAATCAAGAACCACGTAATGACTACAGAGAATTTTTCGATCTCACAATAATACTTTTAGGAGGGGAACTAAAGAACGGAAACAAAATACGGCAGCCTGGAGCATGTCATCGTGATAGATAGATGTCTAAAGCTATTTATGCCATACAAATTTTTTTTCTACGTAACAAATTTCCAATTACCAAGGAGGAAGAAAAGGCATTAACCCGAATATGCGGCTTTATTGTAGTTAATTACGTGAAACCGTGGTTTAGCGCAAATAAAGATATTGAGTATCCATGGAAAGATATATCTTTTCTACGGAATTTCAGAGATATAAAGAAAACAATTTAAATATTGCGAGTACTTGCCTCGAAAAGTTTTTTAAATCGCCTTTGGTATTTAACAGATGAAATAGTACTTTTTGCGCTTCTTGATGAAAACGTACCTACAGTAGAAAAGCAGTTAATGGCTGACAATTTACGAGAACTTTTAAAAAGTGGAGACGTTTTGGATAGCGACAACGAAACTTTCGCATTAAAGAAATACCCACTAAAACATCGGAAGTTAATGAATTTTTACAAAAAAACCTACCGAGCAGTTTGGTCACAAAGAAATCTTTGAACTTCTTCAAACGTTTTAATATTGATACTTCATTTCTGGACTCTGACTCCAATGAGTGATCTCGAAACAAATTCTTCAACAAAGGAAAGATTCTTATTTCATCCATTAAACGATGCTGCTGAGAGGGCAGTTAAACTAATGGAGGAATTTAATACATTATTTGCTAAAAATTTAAATTAAAAATAATACATTCTACAAGTATATAACATTTTTGAACTTATTGTTTATAAATATAAAAGGCATTAATTAAAATAAATTCTAAAATATTTCTTAGGTTGTTCAAAACTATAGAAAAAAGTACCCGGAGCACGCAAAGCAAGCCATTAGCGTTACGTATGATAATTAACCTTGCTTAGCTTCATATGAGACAGTGTGAAGCTGGATGGCGGCACGTATAAAAATAAATAAAAATATAATAAAATAACAACTTTGGAGAATATTTTTTTAATTCTTAAGAATAGTTAGGAATGCTCCTGCATATAAAATTTTGATTCTGAAAATTAATTACATTGTTTGAGCACAACGTAGTTTTCTTGCTCATATAAGGCTCATATATGGCAGGTGTCGCCAATTTCAACCTGCCTGCGGCACGTGTTAAAATTAATTAATTTAAACAAAACTTCTTTAGCATGTTTTTTTCATTCAAAAGAACAGTTTGGAGGGGTCCTGCATAGAAAAGTTTGATTTCGGAAAATAAGGACCATCATAATGTATATGTGTACGGACAACATAACCCTATATATGTACACATAAACATGCATGTGGGCGAACTATTGATCGATAAAGTCGTGCTATTAGGGTGGTGCGAGTCAATATGAATTAAGGCTTCGGGCCTAAACATGCCGGCCCCCTTGCGATACGCAAGACTCCGGCCGAGCGCCACCGACCACGACTTATCTTACGACTATATTATAAAGCCAAGCGGTGCGCGCCGGATGGCGCGACAGCATCCTCCTTGCTTTTGCCGTTACCTAGAGCTAGGAAGAGACGAAAAAATTTAAGAAACACGCATTTTATGTTTTGTGCCAGGATTTAACATAAAAATTCCATTTATTCCGAGAGAAAGTGTTATTCAAATGTATAAACTTAAATTAATAAACTAAATAACCCACGAGGTATAACCCATTCTGAAGATGGTGCTTTGGGCCAGCAGCGGGCCAAAAGATGGTGGCAACGTGCCCGGCGTTATAATGTCGGCGTATGGTGAGGTAGCTGGCGCAGCCGAGGGGCCAGTCTACGCTCGCGCGTTTTTCGATGTTCTCGCGTGCGTTGTTGCGTAGGTGGGCGGAAAGGCCGTGATTCCGCTCCACTTTTCTCTCGTCACTCGTGTGCTAGTAGGGGTCGGAACGGCCTGTTGCGTCTTGGGCATCTCTTCGTACCTTTCTTGTTCCTCTTCAATAACCAGTTGGTTCCAGCTTTTGGGCGGCTCTGGCTCGGTCGACAAGTCCTCCATCGGAAGGTGCAGCGTGGTATGATGGTTTATACCACATCTTCGGCACCTTCCCTTACTCGTGCAGTCTCTGGCACGATGTACCATCGACAGACAGTTCTTGCAATAATTGACCTTGATAATCACACACAGTCGTTGCAGCGCGGGGACTTGGCGCGATATATAGGACACGACCTGAAAGGATGCTGCGCTTTGCATAGAGCTGGTTCGGGTAACGAGCGGCCTGGCGTTCGGTCCTCTTGCGTAGCGAAGCATAACGAGTCATTCTGTCCAGAGAATGTGGAAGAAAAAGAAACGGAAACTCTGTTGATTTGTATTGACTGTGTTACGCGTTCGGTGGCGAGTAAGCCCTAATTTTATTATAATTTCATTATCGAGACTTGAAAAATTTAGCGCGTGAGTAGGGTGAAAACATCTGTAGCTGTCTAAAAAAAATATTCATATCTCGCGCACATTACGTGCATGGCCTCTTTACCCGCATGTTATGTGCCTGGGTCTTTAGTGCCTTAGTTTGTTTATTTGTGTCACCCGGTAGCGTTTTAGCTAGCCAGGCACACGAGTGCTGCAGAAAACTGAGCATTTAAGTTATTCGGTACTCACAGTTTGGTACCGAACCTGGTAGAGGGTGTGTGGTTGATTTTTGCGTCGTTGTTGGCTGCGTTGTTGGGGTTAAAAACCAACAACTTTCCTTCCCGCCGCAAAGGAAATGTTTGGACAAGAAACATTTATGAGAAAGAAGAAAAAATAAAGGGATGCTCATTTTGGACGAGGGAAAAACAATTCATAAAATACCTTGTATGGCTCTTCTATTATTTGTTTAAGTTTTTTCTAAATACGCTTGGTGTCCTATTTATGTGGCTGCCTTTCCCAAAGGATACGGTTTCCCGACGGGTATTTGGCCCCGAATCCGATTTGTCGGAAACAGGTTTTCTGTACCCGTTTGCATCTTTTCAGTCAGTCCACGGATTTTACCACTTAATTGGTAGATGCACCAACTTTTTGATCCGTGTTCATTTTCTACTACTTTTACCACCAAAGCCCAAAATATACCAATACTTCCATATTTTCGCAATTAAAACAAATACTGCGATCATTTGGTAGACGTATTTAATTGCCGAGCACACCCAACTAACCCAACTAACATTAGGAGGTTACACTAACCAACCCAACCAATTCTGAAAACGTTGTGCACAAATTCAACAAAAAAAAAGGGGAATAAATTTGTTTATGAAATAAATGTAGTAAGTGAGCACGCAAATATTTTTCTGCGCTGTTTTCATCAGGTGTGAATAATTTAAACGAAAATAAAAGGGTTTTAAGGAAATGAACACATGCTGAAGTCGTTTATTTTGTGGCAATATTTTTCGTACATTGGAAAATTGTTGTGGTAGTTGGACGTTTAGGTAAATTTTCGACAGGATTTCAGGCTCGAAATACAGGGAAAAAGCAAGTATTATATAGGCATAAGATATGTCTATACAAATTTCCATATATTGTAACGAATTTTGGGAAATTTTGTTTATTTTACACTTTCTACTAACGTTCGTATCGCTAAATTGTTGAATAAAAACTCCAATATTCAATAATGCAAAATGGTCTTTATTAGACTACTTTGAAAGTGCTTCACAATAACACTTATACTTCCCAACCAATAGCGTGCTTAAATCAAACTGATTACTGACTACTCAGCTTGCTCTGCTTTTATACTCCCTGTTGCCTTGTCCGCATATTACTCCAAATGTCTAGACGTTTCTCCGTCTAGAATTTTCTACTTGGTTACCAGCTATAGGCGTGTGTATTTGTAGTTTATAGCCTCTCGCATAGGCATATGCGTGTGTATATGTGAGCAATACTTCGGCTGATGGTGAGTATCTTTCTGTTGCCTTATATGTACATGTGTAAATTATGATTAATGTGTTTATGTAGCTTTCTTTAATGTTTTTGTTGTTGTGCATTTACTTAGTAACAGCTTAGAGATGGTAATATTCGTCACACTGCCCTCCACCTAAGTCTGATCGTCCCGAAATTTTCCGGTTTACACGCTGCCAGCCTTTCCAAATGAACCACTTTCATTTTGTTTCGTGGTTTGCCAATGATTTGTATGCGGTAAACTACATCGTTGATTCGTTTTATAACTTTGCATGGGTCCTCCCAATTACACTGCAATTTCGGTGACAAACCTTTTTTTTAGTTGTGGGTTGTATAGCAGCACCAAATCTCCTTTCCGAAAAACTTTCGAATTAATTGCTTTATCATATCTGGCTTTCATCTTGTCACTCATAATCTTGGTTCGCTGTCTTACAAGGTCATGTATTTCCCTCAGCTCTTCCTCCAAGACACCAGTGGATTTCTTGGCATTTCTCTACGAATCGGCATTTGTTCCGAACTCCAAATTAGCTGGCAGTCGAAGGTCATTGACAAAAATTACTTTTGCTGGAGTATGGCCCGTTGTCTCGTGCACTGCCGATTGGTAAGCCATGAAGAATAATGGTATGCGTGTATCCCATTCTTTATGGAACTTATCCACTACTTTCCTTAAGTGCTCTTCCAATGTTCTATTGAATCGTTCCACCATGCCATCGGACTGAGGATGCAATGCAGTTCTCCGCATTTTTCGCATGCTCAATATTTCACAAATTTCTTGGAACACAGCTGATTAAAAAATTCTCCCTTGGTCAGAATGTAACTCCATAGGTACATCATACCTTGCAACTCAATTGTTTATGAACACTTCTGCTACTGTCTCCGCTTCTTGATTTGGGATTGGGTATACCACAGACCATTTGTCGAAATAATCCATAACCACCAGTACGTATCCTTTCAAATGGCGCACCAGAGTTATATTGCTTCATCTGGCGATGACTTCGGGTTTTGGCCCTTTCGCTCTGCTGCAAACCTGGCAGTTCGCAATCAACTCAGTGACCGACTGACGGCAACCAACCCAATAGAATCTCTGCTTAATTTTCTAGAGCGTCTTCGTGATTCCCCGATGACCTCAACTTGGACCATTATGTAGCTCGTTGAGAACGTCAGGAATCCTTTGCCTGGGAACAACTATCAGGTTTTTCTTACATTGACCATCTTCACTTTGCGATACTCGATGCAAGCAACCGGATATCAACTCTAAACTGTTCCACTGTGCCCAATATGACTTCGCAATGGGACTCTCTGCTGACATCTCCTCTCTATTTGGTCTTTCGTTTCGTTCGAACCCTTGCATAACATGTGACAGATCTGTATCTTCTAGCTGACACTTCCTTAGCTGTACCTTGTCCCATTCATCTGTACATGTTATAGTCATTAGCCGGACATCTATCATGTCTTCTTTAGCCTCGGCCTTTGAACAGTGCTTGCATTCCAAACTACAGGGTCTTCGTTACATTGCATCAGCATTTCCATGGGTACAACCTTTTCGATGCTCAATGGAAAAGTCATAGCTTTGTAGTCGCTCGATCCACCGTATCAATTGTCCTTCCGGATTACGGAACTGCAGAAGCCATTTCAACGCTGCGTGATCTGTTCTGACGCGGAATCGCTGGTCGTAGAGGTATTTGTGGAAATGTTTAATGCACTCTATCAATGCCAACAGCTCTCTCCGTGTAACGCAATAGTCCCTCTCTGGTTTTCCAATCGAACGGCTGTAATATGCAACTACCTTCTCCTGTCCATCGACCAGTTGTGATAAAACGCCTCCTATAGCATATCCGCTCGCATTTGTATCTAGAATAAACGTTGCTCCTGGAATCGGATATGCCAACATTGGGGCAGTGCACAAACGCTCTTTCAATAAAGTTTGTAAAGATTTTTGAAAAATTTTAGTCGAAGAGAAGGGTGTTTTAATGCTATTGTTGAAACAGATAAAGTGTTTAGGTCAGAACCTAAATATTTATATCTATTTTACACGGCCTGAATTGGGGTGCATAATTCATTTAGTTGTACATATGTATTTACATAAATACACTGTCATGTATTGCTAACACGCATGCATACACCCTCATATAGTCACTCACACATATAAGCAGCATAACACGGGTAAATGAGTTTTCCATTGGATAACAAATATCCCTTGGAAAACCCGACACAACGGAGATCATTTTCTTGTTTTCAGTTCCATTTCAACCACGGAGGAAGAAAGTCGCTGCTGTTGTCACGCCACATCATATACCAAAGGTAAAATATTGTACTAAATTAATACAAAATAAATTAATTATTCTCATTATACTAATGCAAACCATTTGCCTTTTATTTCTTTTTCAATATATATATTCCCCGTACTACCACGCACCGTGCGAGAATATACATTGGTCCTTCGAGCCGGATATGAACCAGCGAAAGTTGGCGTTATTTTTAAAACATCTAGTCCGACCGCAAACGGAGTAAGTCTGAAGCCTTGTCCGTCCTGATGTCACGTTGTTTAAATTTTTCCCAAATTATTAGATAAATTATAAAATTAAAAAAATTGCTTCAAATAAATGTTTTCATACATTTAAAAAAGCAATACGGGCAATCCCCGATTAAATCATACAAACACACAAAATTGGTTAATTCGTTGTAGGTCTATAAATAGAAGAAAAAACACCAACAATACCAAAGTTTCTTCGAAAACCGCCGTAGCAACAAGCATACATAGCTTTAACACATAATTGCATACGAAGTATGCAATGTGTAAAAGATTAAAATATGCAAAAAAAGGCAATTGGGAAAAAACTTTACAACAACTAAGGCATGACGTAGCTGAATGCGTTTGTAAACATTTCAACTATCGTAGGAGTGCGGGTTCGACTCCCATTCTCGGGAGAAAAGGCTTTGAAAAGATTTACAAGGTATAATCGAAACACCTTCGAGATATTTAACAACATTTTGGCGAAACCACCACCACAACAAAAAAAACGGCAAAAACAACGCAACAACAAAACAAGGTACGTGGTTACATATTCAAACGCACTGTGACAAATAGTTTTTTTTAAGTGAATTGTGTTGATACGGCCTTTTGTCTATCAGCTATATCCCCCCACCCACGGTAAGGTATAGCTGATACAGCTTAAGGTAACATAGTGCAGTTTTTTTTCAAGTAAATTTTCCTTTAAATTGATACTGCACTATTTTCTGGTTCACATAACCACACTTTCCTTTTGATGCTTCACTTTTGTTTATTTTCAACAAAAACAACGCTGCACTTTATTTTATGTGCATAAGTACCCAACAAAAAATTCAATGGTACTTGCACGGTGACAAATAATTTTGTTTAGAGTGAATTGTGTTCATACGGCCTTTTGTCTATCAGCTATATCCCCCCCACCCGCGGTAAGGTATAGCTGACACAGCTTAAGGTAACATAGTGCAGTTTTTTTCAAGCAAATTTTCTTTTAAATTAAAACTCACTATTTTCTGTTTGACATAACCATCCTTCAATTTGGGTACTTACTTCAGTTTTGTTAATTTTCAACAATAACAAAAACACACTGTTTTATGTGCATATGTACCCAACAAAAAATTCACTGGTACTTGTAACTATTGAATTTTTTCTTATATTTTTTTACACTTTCGCTTATTGTTCACTTTCGCATATTTTCTCGAATTTTGCCCATAAAATCACTGGAATAGCGATATATTTGTCACAATCACTACGAAGTCTAGTTATCTTGTTGAAATATATATAAATACAAACAAATTCATTTAGTCCTGTCAAATTTGGGTGCCGAACCTGCGTACATATTTAATTTACACTGAAACAAATAAAAGTTCATATTAGAAAAATTTTTCTCATTTATTACGGTGTTAACTAATTTGCGTTCTTGGGTCAAATATTTTTTTTTGCTTTTTGAAAATTAAATTTAATTTCTGTATTCACAACTAAAAATGGAATCCTTCATACAAAAAGCAGAAGCGATCTTGGAATTCGAAACGGATTTCAATGATCAACCCACAGCTGACCACTCCATAATCTCCCTCAGTATTCAGCAGGGTGAATTTAAAATTATGTGGGAAAAGCTAAGGGCTGCATATGAAGAAGCTACCTCCTCAACTCAGAGGCTGCAAGCAAAAGAATCTTCTTCAATTAAAAAGAAATACAAATTGTCATATCAATCGTATGTACTATGCTTGACTGCAATGGGTAAGTTGTCTGACAAGTTATCCAAGGGCACCAAGGAGACTGAAGCTCCAACCACCCGAACACACAATATGCGTCTTCCTCCCGTGCGTGCGATACAGCTGTGTTTAAGGGTGACTATTTGTCGTGGCCAACATTCCGAGATATGTTCACGGCCATTTACATATCGAACAAGGACCTTGCCCCAATTGAGAAATTATTCCATCTTAATCAAAAAAACTCAAGGGGAGGCCTGGAAGAGTTTAACTGAAAGATATGAAAATAAGCGTAGTTTAGTGAAGGCTCAACTCGACACAGTCTTCGGCATAAAGCCCATAGAGTTTTGATTGTGGGAATCAATAAAGGATTTACAATTAAATTAAATAATTGTATGACAGCATTAAAGGGTCATAAAATAGATCTGTTGGACGCCCTCTTTGCATACCTGTGTGCTGAAAAATTGCCCGAGAGCAGCCTTTCGCTTTGGGAACAGTCTTTGGGGAGGACATAAATAAATTTCTTTTTGACCGATTTCTTGCGTCGGAAACGTTTCTGGCCATAGAGGCAATAAGACTTCAAAAAGATTTAAGCCTCATATTACAAAACCAACTCCTGAACCCCAACAAGAAAAGGTTGGCAGCTTCCAAACAAGCGTAAAGAAATTTAATTGCAAATGTGTCACACAAATGAGCATAAACTACGCAACTGCACGAAATTCCTTAAACTTTCACCTGCTCGTAGAGTCGATTTTATTAAAAACAATAATAGCGTCCTGAATTGTTTGTCTTCTGGACATACCGTGTCGAAACGTACTAGTTCTTATAACTGTAGTATATGTCCATCTCGACACAACACGTTCCTACATATACAAAAAACTCAGCAAAAACAGCAGTTCATGTAAGTAAAGACGATGATACCCCTTCAACATCGCGACAAGCGCGAGAGAGACAAAATTCAAAGTCCAATGACAAGCAAACCTCCAATGTGCAATCGTGCCATGTGCATAATACCGCTGGTGTACTGCTCGCACTGCTCGTGTCAACATTAATTACAATAATACCAATTTTTCAGCTAGAGCCCTTATTGACTCTGGTTCTGAGTGCTCGTTCATCACCAAACGTCTTAAACGTCGAATTTACCTGCCATCCAAGAAAATTCGCGCTCAAGTTTCCGGTATAACCAACGCATTCTCTGCACAGGTCAAGGAATCTTGTTCAATAGAGTTGCGGTCCCTAGTTGACCCATTATTCTCTTTGAACGCAAGGTCCTTGCCCTGCCTCAACTAACAGGGAATCTTCCAACGTGCCAGATCAGCGCGATGACAAAGCAATCATTCCCAGATCTCGAATTGGCAGATAAAAGATTCTGAACGGATTGCAGAAGAATGTGCTTGGTACACTTTTAACACAAGAAACTGTTTTCGGCTGGATTCTTACAGGCCGTGCAGATGCCCAAGAGCAAACAAACCGAATAGTCTGTTACTATAGTGACTTATCATTGGATAAACACCTATCCGCCTTCTGGGAGCTCGAAGAACTCCCAAAAAAAAAGTCTAAATCCAGACGAACAATACTGCGAGGAATTGTATAGAAATACAACCACAAGGGATAATACAGGGAAATATACTGTCTCACTACCATTTAAACGTGAATTTCCATCAAACATCTCTCTAGGAACATCTCTCAAAAGAGCCTGCTCTCAGTTCTTCCGGAACGAGACACGCCTCGCAAAAAATCCTACCCTACAAACGGAGTACAATCGAGTTGTGATCGAATACGAGGAATTAGCACATATGTCAAGGATCAACAGCATCGTGCTACCAGAATCCTCTGACCATTATTTCCTACCTCATCACGGCGTCATCAAGGAAGAAGGTACCTCCACGAAAGTTCGCGTTGTTTTTAACGCATCTAGTCCGACCGCAAACGGAGTAAGTCTGAACGACGTTTTGTATACAGGTCCTACGCTACAAGCTGACCTAACTATTCTTATACTTCGCTGGAAGCTTTACAAATACGTCTTCAACAGCGATATTGAGAAAATGTACCGACAAATTATGGTACATCCGAACCAAACAAAATATCAGCGCATAGTATTCCGTACTAGCCCTGAAAACCCCGTAGGTCTTTATGAACTGAAGACTGTGACATTTGGGGTAAACTGCGCTCCCTATCTCGCAATAAGGATGCTTTTACAATTGGCAAAGTACGTCGAAATCCTTTTCAATTGCATACACAATACTCAAAGAGTATATGTATGTGGATGATATTATTGCTGGTGGACACTGCATCCAATCAGCAATTACTGCCACAGATCAAATAACTCAAGCATTGTAATCAGCCGGCTTCCACTAGGATATCCCTAAAAAACATCTCCTTAATAAAGATTTCCTGGAATTCGAAGACGCAAGTTCAGTGAAGGCACTAGGAATCAGGTGGAATGCACATAATGATGAGTTTTACTTCATCGCAAAACCAATGGAAAATTGCGACACTTTAACCAAAAGAGCGATCTTATCGGCAATCACTAAACTGTTCGACCCATTGGGATGGCTTGCACCAATAATAGTGGTAGCCAAAATAATCATGCAAAACATTTGGCTTGAAGTACAAAATGGGATGAAGATGTATCACCAATTACTACGGAACGTATGGAACTATGGAAAAGTATCATGAAATTAATAAAATCGGGATACCGCGATGGACACACTTTTCTCCAAACAACAAAGTGGGAATTCACGGTTTATGTGACGCATCAGAGAAAGCGTATGCCGCGGCAGTATACCTACGAGTGGAAAACAACGACCAAGTTCTCATCAATTTGCTGTTGGCAAAAACAAAAGTAGCTCCGGTAAAAACCATCTCACTTCCCCGTCTGGAATTATTCGGAGCCGTACTACTCTCCGAAATGATGGAAACAATTTCAACAAATCTCAACTTAGGGAATCCAAAAACCTACTTATGGAACGATTCAACGATTGTACTGGCATGGATACGAAACCCCTCTTGTTCGTGGTCAACGTTCGTAGCGCACCGTATTACGAAAATTGTTGAAAAGGTTGGAAAGGATAACTGGCGCCCTTCTTGGTTACAAGAAGACATCTCAAAATGGCCTACACAAGATATACCTTACAACACAACCATCGAGGAGAAACGAGGACCGGAGCGACTCGGGATTTTTTCCCGACCAAGGACTGTCATTTCAGTGTAACCCCATTTAATTTGTTGCGTCCCTCCCACAAATTGTCATCCTCCCAGCAGCTCCTTGCAGCAGGACTGCTCCATATTCTCTTACTCCGGGAAGGCATCGAATCCATTCCGGGTCCGTCTCCTGACCCCGGTCCTGAGAAATAGTTTTGCTGCATCTGCCGGAAAAGAATCTTTTAGGACGGTCATACTCTGTTCAGTGTGTCTCGTGTGAGGGATGGTTGCATCGGACAGGTTGTTCTGGGCTTGATCCCAAAACCCGACGTCGACGTAACTTTTATAAATCTTTTATGGCTCCTGGCTGTTCACGCCCAAGGGCGTCCCGTAGTCTACGCCTAAGCGCCCCCACTACCTTCCAGCAGCCCCGCTGCTCAGCAAACCACAATAACTACCCGCTGCTGCTCGCACCCCACGGCGCCAACAACTCAAACAGCTGCTACCACTCATAACTACTACCTTCGTAGTAGAGTCGGTAGCAATGCTGATCATCAGCCCCTGCCCCCGTCTTCCCCCCCACTCTTTTCCGGCAGCAATCGTGTAGGTCAGGGAAACAGACTCTTAGTCCCTACCTCCGTTTGCACCGTTTGCCAGCACATAATATATATGATTGCGACATCCGCCCAATGCAGCTCCAGCCTTGGGTGGTGACACTTTCCTAGATGTTCTGGTCTCCGCGACGACATGTTGCCAGTTCGCAAACCCAAATCATCCGGGTACCCCAATGCTTGCCCAAGGACGCCCAATCCCAGGGCCACAATAGCAATTGCGTCCTGGCCTTCCACAACACAGGCATAGTCACCCGTCACTTACCCCCAGAGTGGCGGCGTCTCCCCTTATGCACTTCAGAATTCTGCAGTTAAACTGTAATGGACTAACTGGGAAGATTACGGAGATAGTCGATTTCATGAAGCGGCACAACATCCGCATTGCTGCGATTCAAGAGACTAAACTCACAGCAAGATCTGCATTGCAGACCTGCTCTGGGTATAATGTCCACAGGAAAGACCGCGAGAGCGGAAATGGAGGCGGCCTCGCGTTTATCATACACCACTCTGTGCAATATTATATATTTGATCCTGGCATCGACTGCAGGGACAATGTCTTAGATCGTCAAGGCCTATCTGTCCGGTCAGGCGATGCAAACCTAGAAATAATCAACATCTACATCCCTCCTGCCACCTCTTGTCCCAGTGGATACCGCCCTAATATCAGAGCCTTACTCACTGGCAACAATCGCAATATCTTAGGTGATTTCAATGCCCATCACGATCTATGGTACTCAAACTTGCGGGCGGAGAGTAGGGGTGAGATGTTGGCGGATCAAATAGAAGAAACGATGTTCTGCACAATAAACGGAGACGCCCCCATACGTATGGTAGGAAGCTGTCACAGTTCGCCAGATATCTCAATCGTGAGCGCAGAACTCGTAAACTGCGTCAAATGACAGCCGATGGTAATATTGGCATCCGACCACCTGCCTATACTTATTTCGCTCGAGCGTATCGCCGACTTCATCGTCACCGAAAAACGCACTTTCATAAACTTCAAAAAAGGAAAGTGGAAAGAATATAAATCTTTTACAGACAACCTCTTTGCTGCCACCCTATCCCGACTGATGCCCGCAAGGGGAGCGTGCCTTCCGTAAGGTCATTAGATCCGCCTCGGCACGTTTCATTCCCGCCGGGAGAATTCCCGAAATCCGGCCCCACTTCCCGGCGGAGGCCGCAAACTTAGCGAGAGGACGTGACCTTATAAGACAGCTTGATCCAGGTGACCCCCAAACAAGGGATATAAACCAACGCATCAGATTGCTTGTGGACGAACACAAGCGGGCGAAATGGGAGGAGTACCTAAGAGTTTGTAACCTCTATACCGGTGTGGGTAAACTTTGGTCCACCGTAAAGTCCCTATCGAATCCGACAAAGCACAAAGGCAAAGTTTCCGTCGCCTTTGCCGACAAAGTACTGTCGGATGCGAAAAAATGCGCGGAGATAGACGGAGGGCCAATAGACACGCACATAAACACAAATTCAGCGCGTCACCAATCACCATCACCGCTAAAGAGGTTGAGGACGCCATTGGTCGCGCTAAACCATCCAAAGCAGTGGGCCCAGACGGCATAGCCATGCCGATGCTTAAAAGCCTAGGGAAAGAGGGTTTCAAATATTTAGCACATGTCTTCAACCTGTCTCCCTCCACCTTTGTCATACCCGAGAAATGGAAAATGGCCAAGGTGGTCCCGCTACTAAAGCCTGGGAAACCAGCTAACATAGGAGAGTCGTATCGTCCGATATCTCTCCTATCGCCAGTAGCACAGACGCTTGAAGCCATTTTGCTCCCTTATTTCCAAGCAAATTTGCAGCTAGCCTCTCATCAGCATGGCTTCAGAAAACTCCATAGCACTACCACCGCGCTAAATGCCATTAGCACCCAGATAAATTGCGGTTTAAATCAATAACCCCACCATAGAACAGTACTCGTTGCGCTAGACCTATCAAAAGCTTTTGATACGGTCAACCATGGCTCGTTACTGCAAGACCTGGAAGGGTCTACCCTTCCCCCATGTCTTAAAAGGTGGACCGCAAATTATCTCGGTGGTCGGCAGGCATCGGTGCAATTTAGAAACGAAACATCAAACCAAGGAGAATTAAACAAGGGGTGCCACAGGGTGGTGTCCTATCCCCACTCTTGTTTAATTTCTACATATCTAAGCTACATACCTTCACCACCGGAAGGAGTCACAATCGTTTCCTACGCCGATGACTGCACAATAATGGCCACAGGCCCAGGCCCAAAGATCGATGAGCTATGCAATAAAATAAACGGCTACCTCCCTGATCTCTCCAGTTGTTTCGCCTCGCGCAGCCTGGCATTATCACCGACTAGATCTTCCGCGAAATTATTTACAACATGGACGTCCCAAATGTCGACCATTTAGAACATCCACGTCGATGGCATTACGCTACCGACTGTCCTACACCCCAAAATCTTGGGTGTGACGTTTGATCAGGACCTACATTTTAGTGAGCACGCAGCCGCAATTGTTCTAAAATTCAGAGCGATAACAAAATCCTCAAATCCCTCACTGGCAGTACCTGGGGAAAAGATAAAGAAACGCTCATGACTACATACAAAGCAATTAGCCAGCCGATTACGTGCTACGCGTCACCCATATGGTTGCCAAGCCTAAAAATTACCCACTGGAAGAAGCTACAGGCCTGCCAAAATACTGCTCTCAGAATTTCCACGGGCTGTCTTCTTATGTCCCCAGAACACCATCTGCATAATGAGGCGAGAATACTCCCCATCAGGGAGAGAAATGAGATGCTGACCAAACAGTTCCTGTTGAATACCCAGAAACCTGAGCATCCCAACAGACATCTGATTGATGAACCAGCACCGCCTAGGGGCTTAAGGAGTCATCTCCGTAAGCATTTTGAGGAAATACGGCACCTGAAAACCCAGCCGTATGAAGCGAAAAAACACAAGCAGGTCCTTGGTGAACTCCATAAACAGGCGTCGAATCTTTATGCCGGGAATTGCCCGGTGAATCCAATACTCAAAGAAAAGTATCCAAAACTCGCGGAAGAGGAACGCATACTCCCCAGGGAAACGCGTGTCACTCTTGCTCAACTTCGTTCTGGATACTGTAACAGGTTAAACTCTTACCTACCCAGAATCAACCCCGACATACAAAATGTATGCCCCGCAATGTGTCCCCACATGACACCAACCATCTCTTTAATTGTAATGTGAATTGTGGATATTGATGACAATTGTGATCGGTCGCGGCTGTTAGGTGGGGCGAAGCTTTGCTACAACAACAACAACAGGAGAAACGAGTGCAAGCACATGCAGTAACGACCAAAACGGATTTTGATAACCTGGATAGATTTTCGAAACTACCCAGAGCCTTAAGGGTGATGTCTTATGTCTTGGGATTTCTCAAAAAAGCTCATCCAAAGACAAAAGATTATTTTAATAAAACTTCGTATCTGGTTTCATCAGATGAATTCGAAATCGCTACGCAACGCTTAGTTAAGATGTCGCAACAACAGTTTTGTCCCACAGAATACAAAAATCTGAAGTCAGGCAAGCTAGTACATTGTAAAAGCGAAGTGCTTCCTCTTGACCTTTTCTTAGACAAGTATGGCATTATAAGGACTGGTGGTCGCATCCGCGCGGCTCTAGACCTACCATACAATGAATGCCATCCAATAATACTACCTTACACATGCAAATTTTCTCGACTTTTAGTTCAGTTTATCCATGAAATCTCTTTACATGGAGAAAATCAACTAATGTTTAGGATTATTAGGACCCAATACAGGATTCCTAGGGTTAAAAATATGATAAAATCCATCATTCACAATTGAAAGGTCTGCACAATCTATAAAAAACGTGTACAAACCCAACTTATGGGTGACCTTCCCAAGGAAGGTACCACATTTTCCCGACCATTTACTAATTCAGGGGTAGATTTTGCAGGACCATTCGACAAAAAAAGTTATAGAGGTAGAGGGTGTCGAATTTCGAAATGATATGTCTGTCTGTTTGTCTGCTTTACTACGAAAGCCGTACATTTGGAAGCCACAACCGA
The DNA here is from genome assembly GCA_029619165.1 of Eurosta solidaginis. NCBI lineage: Eukaryota > Metazoa > Arthropoda > Insecta > Diptera > Tephritidae > Eurosta > Eurosta solidaginis. The sequence goes on from JARSSU010038678.1 coordinate 35,675, forward strand.
CCTTAGCACCCAATCCTTTCTCGCGGTATTTTCCAGATTTATCGCCAGGCTAGTATGTCCAAAAAATATATATTCCGACAATGGGACTAACGATCACTTAGATCTGAGTTTAGGGCATTTATAGCTGATTCGCGTGAGAACGCATTGTCTAAATATGCTCATCAACTTCTGCAATGGCATTTCATCCCTACTGCCTCTCCTCATATGGGAGGTCTGTGGGAAGCAGGGGTAAAAAGTTTCAAAAGCCACTTTCGAAAAGTGGCAGGTAGGGATAAATATACCTTTGAGGAATTCACAATCCTACTTTGTCGAATAGAGGCTTGCCTCAAGTCGTAGCATTAAGTCCAGCGTCGAACGAATCGACCGACTTAGAACCCTTAACCACTGGTCATATCCTGGTAGGCGGACATCTTCTCGCCCCGCCTGAAATAGATTCCAATGAGAATCCTGCCTCCATAGTAAATACATAGGTGGCATAAACTAAAGGCTTTGCACCAAATCTTTTGCAAAAGATGGAAAAGAGAGTATCTCTTAGAAATGCAAAAGCGGGTTAAATGGACACACCCGAAAGCCAACAATAAATTAGGTGATCTCGTCGTCTTTAACGAAGACAATCTCGCTCCAAATGAATGGAGGCTGGGACGAGTAGTCAAACTACACCCCGGATCAGACGACCTTGTTAGAGTAGGCGACATCGCGTCTGAAAAAGATCAATCACCAGGCCTTTGGCCAAACTGGTCCTTCTTCCCCCAGCCATTGACACAAGTGGAGAAATATCCACTGAAGGTCAAGCCGAATCTTAAACTAAAGACATTCCACTTCGTCAAAATAGGTAATGCCACTTCTAAATATCTATAAAATCTACATGCACATTACCACGCACAAACGTTCGGTATCCGGAAATACATTCATTTAATCGTTTGGGTTTTCTTCTTTGTTTCAAAATCTTTCTCAGCCATCTGTTCCTAAATATAAAACGGTTTAATATTGTTTCAGACAAATAACAGTCCAACTACAATAACTTGACAAAGCTTTGGTTAACGCAACCTGCATAATTCATTACCACATTAATTTATCATGTTGAGTCAAGTTGGTGTAATTGGACTAACTACATAAGAAATCTAAACCGCAAAAAAAATTCCTATTATACCCATCCGCATGCGGGTATAATTAGTAGATATCAAGCCGATATCATTAAAACTACTCAATAAGAGTACAATAATGCCTTTTATTCAGTTTTATCCAATGATTCTAAACCATTGCATTAAAACTTAGTGTAGTGTACTTTTACAATACACTAACAAAAACAAGTAAGGAAGGTTAAGTTCGGGTGTAACCGAACATTACATACTCAGTTGAGAGCTATGGTGACAACATAAGTGAAAATAACCATGTAGGAAAATGAACCGAGGGAAACCCTGGAATGTGTTTGTATGACATGTGTATCAAATGAAAGGCATTAAAGAGTATTTTATGAGGGAGTGGGCCATAGTTCTATAGGTGGACGCCTTTTCGAGATACCGCCATAATGGTTGACAAGGGGCGACTCTAGAATGCGTTTGTACGTTATGGGTATCAAATGAAAGGTGTTAATGAATATTTTAAAAGAGAGTAATCCTTAGTTCCATAGGTGGACGCCGTTTCGAGATATCGCCACAAAGGTGGACCAGGGGTGACCCTAGAATTTGTTTGTACAATATGGGCATCAAATGAATGGTGTTAATGAGTATTTTAAAAGGGAGTGGGCCTTAGTTCTATAGGTGGATGCCGTTTCGAAATATCGCCATAAAGGTGGACCAGTGGTGACTCTAGAAAGTGTTTGTACGATATGGGTATCAAATTAAAGGTATTAATGAGGGTTTTAAAAGGGAGTGGTGGTTGTTGTATAGGTGGTCGCCTTTTCGAGATATCGCCATAAAGGTGGGCCAGGGGTGACTCTAGAATGCGTTTGTACGATATGGGTATCAAATGAAAGGTGTTAATGAGTATTTTAAAAGGGAGTAATCCTTAGTTCCATAGGTGGACGCCGTTCCGAGATATCGCCATAAAGGTGGACCAGGGGTGACCCTAGATTTCTTTGTACAATATGGGTATCAAAAGAAAGGTGTTAATGAGTATTTTAAAAGTGAGTAATCCTTAGTTCCATAGGTGGACGCCGTTTCGAGATATCGCCATAAAGGTGGACCAGGGTGACCCTAGAATTTGTTTGTACAATATGGGCATCATACGAAAAGTGTTAATGAGTATTTTAAAAGGGAGTGGGCCTTAGTTCTATAGGTGGACGCCGTTTCGAAATATCGCCATAAAGGTGGACCAGGGGTGACTCTAGAATGTGTTTGTACGATATGGGTATCAAATTAAAGGTATTAATGAGGGTTTTAAAAGGGAGTGGTGGTTGTTGTATAGGTGGTCGCATTTTCGAGATATAGCCATAAAGGTGGACCAGGGGTGACCCTAGAATTTGTTTGTATTATATGGGTATCAAATGAAAGGTGCTAATGAGTATTTTTAAAAGGGACTGGGCCTTCGTTCTATAGGTGTTCGCCTTTTCGAGATATCGCCATAAAGGTGGACCAGGGGTGACTTTAGAATATGTTTGTACGATATGGGTATCAAATGAAAGGTGTTAATGAGTATTTTAAAAGGGCGTGGGGCTTAGTTCTATAGGTGGCCGCCTTTTCGAGATATCGCCACAAAGGTGAACCAGGGGTGACTCTAGAATGAGTTTGTACGATATGGGTATCAAAATAAAGGTGTTAATGAGTATTTTAAAAGGGAGTAATCCTTAGTTCCATAGGTGGACGCCGTTTCGAGATATCGCCATAAAGGTGGAGCAGGGGTGGCCCTAGAATTTGTTTGTACAATATGAGTATCAAAATAAAGGTGTTAATGAGTATTTTAAAAGGGAGTAATCCTTAGTTCCATAGGTGGACGCCGTTTCGAGATATCGCCATAAAGGTGGGCCAGGGGTGACTCTAGAATTCGTTTGTGCAATATGGGTATCAAACGAAAGGAGTTAATGAGTATTTTAAAAGGGAGTGGGCCTTAGTTCTATAGGTTGACGCCTTTTCGAGGTATCGCAATAAAGGTGGACCAGGGGTGGCTCTAGACTTTGTTTGTACGATATGGGTATCAAATGAAAGGTGCTAATGAGTATTTTTAAAAGGCAGTGGACCTTCGTTCTATAGGTGTTCGCCTTTTCGAGATATCGCCATAAAGGTGGACCAGGGGTGACTTTAGAATATGTTTGTACGATATGGGTATCAAATGAAAGGTGTTAATGAGTATTTTAAAAGGGCGTGGGGCTTAGTTCTATAGGTGGCCGCCTTTTCGAGATATCGCCATAAAGGTGAACCAGGGGTGACTCTAGAATGAGTTTGTACGATATGGGTATCAAATTAAAGGTATTAATGAGAGTTTTAAAAGGGAGTGGTGTGAAGGAGTTTTCCAGAAATCGACCAAAATGTGGACCAGGGTGACCCAGAACATCATCTGTTGGATACCGCTAATTTATTTATATATGTAATACCTGCCAAGATTTTAAGGGTTTTTATTTCGCCCTGCAGAACTTTTTCATTTTCTTCTACTTAATATGGTAGGTGTTACAACGATTTTATAAAGTTTTTTCTAAAGTTATATTTCGCGTCAATAAAACAATCCAATTACCTTACCATGTTTCATTCCTTTTTTCGTATTTGGTATAGAATTATGGCATTTTTTCATTTTTCGTAATTTTCGATATCGAAAAAGTGGGCGTGGTCATAGTCGGATTTCGTTCGTTTTTCATACCAAGATAAAGTGAGTTCAAGTAAGCACGTGAACTAAGTTCATTAAAGATATGTCGATTTTTGCTCAAGTTATCGTGTTAACGGCCATGCGGAAGGACAGACGGACGACTGTGTATAAAAACTGGGCGTGGAATCAACCGATTTCGCCCATTTTCACAGAAAACAGTCAACGTCATAAAATCTATGCCCCTACCAAATTCCAAAAGGATTGGTTAATTTTTGTTCGACTTATGGCGTTAAAAGTATCCTAGACAAATTAAATGAAAAAGGGCGGAGCCACGCCCATTTTGAAATTTTCTTTTATTTTTGTATTTTGTTGCACCATATCATTACTGGAGTTGAATGTTGACATAATTTACTTATATACTGTAAAGATATTAAATTTTTTGTTAAAATTTGACTTTCAAAAAAATTTTTTTTAAAAGTGGGCGTGGTCCTTCTCCGATTTTGCTAATTTTTATTAAGCGTACATATAGTAATAGGTGTAATGTTCCTGCCAAATTTCATCATGATATCTTCAACGACTGCCAAATTACAGCTTGCAGAACTTCTAAATTACCTTCTTTTAAAAGTGGGCGGTGCCACGCCCATTGTCCAAAATTTTACTAGTTTTCTATTCTGCGTCATAAGTTCAACTCACCTACCAAGTTTCGTCGCTTTAGCTGTCTTTTGTAATGAATTATCGCACTTATTTCGGTTTTTCGAAATTTTCGATGTCGAAAAAGTGGGCGTGGTTATAGTCCGATATCGTTCATTTTAAATAGCGATCTGAGATGAGTGCTCAGGAACCTACATACCAGATTTCATCAAGATACCTCAAAATTTACTCAAGTTATCGTGTTAACGGACGGACGGACGGACGGACGGACGGACGGACGGACATGGCTCAATCAAATTTTTTTCGATCCTGATTATTTTGATATATGGAAGTCTATATCTATCTCGATTCCTTTATATATGTACAACCAACCGTTATCCAATCAAACTTAATATACTCTGTGAGCTCTGCTCAACTGAGTATAAAAACAGATGTGCATTTACTACGTCAATATGAATAAACACAACCCATATTCGTAAATTGTGCATTTCTTTCTTCCAATAATAACATTTTTTTTAAGTTTAAGTGCTTTCTCTTATTTCTCACAATAACTCACAACATTTGTTGTTGTCATATAACTGATCGCTTTTGCGATCATTTCTGGCTTTTCTAGAACAAAAACTAGAAAGAAAACTTAACTGCACATCTTAAAACATCTTACAAGATTCCGGGACATATTTCCTGGCATAGTTTTCTGGTGTTTTTGGCTTCTTCCCTGAAAGCTTCAAGCCATTGTTTTTGGGGTGGTTCATTGATGTGGTGTGCAGTTGTGTGTGCACTACAAGCATTACATTGCATAATCTGAAAAGAAAAGAAAACAGGAAGTTATTAAATTATGAATAAATCACAAATTATAAAACTTTACAACTTGTTTACTTACCATCATCATGTTTATTATGTAATGACATTCTTCTTCTTCCATCTTTCACTTAACACTTCAATTTCGCCGTGTGGTGTTGCCATATCAGCAAAATAAATGAACACCAGTTTTCAGTATGCGTGTTCCGAGGCGCATCACAGGAACAAATTTTTTTCCTCATCAATATTCAAAATTAAATGACTTATGAATATTTTACTGATCTTTTTGTAAAGATAACCACGAATGGCATATGAAATATGGAAAACGCGAAAAGTTAAGAATGACTTACAATTAAAAATTATTTAGCAAGAGTTTTTGTCGAATACTACAAAAACTAGCCTGAAATGCGAAACTTTTCTTGGGTGGCAGGAATCTTGTGACAAAAGTAGTCACAAAATAAAAATAAAGCTACAAACTTTCGATCATATTCGAAATAACAAATTTTTCGGTCGTAGTCCAAATTACAAGTTTTCGGTCTTAGCACAGAAAGTGGAGTTGCCAGCCACATAAAGGCATGTTAGAGGGTCAATATAACTTTACGAAATAACTCAAAATTATTAAAGCGTTCGCCACCCAACCAATATTCATTTTAAAATAAAACATTCTATTAAAATTAAAACCAAAAATAACAAAATAAATCCAATCTGGCACGGAGACCCGTCCTTTCCGTCTGGATATAACCTTAAATCTCATAAAGTTAAAATCTGGAACGGAGACTTGGCCTCTTTGTCCAGATGGAAAATAATCTTACAATCGTCGAAATCTGGAACGGAGACATGTCCTCTTCGTCCAGACTACGAAAAACTCGAAATCCAAACGAGGTTTATACTAATAAAGTGCGTTGAATTGTAACCCGTTCTTGTTTTCAGCTTTAATATGTTGCTTCTTTTCTTCCTACAGCGGCCTCTATTATCGATGAAGTACGGGCGCGATCAGCCAACACATATTTGTTCAAAATAAACAAAAAATTAAATCTAGTTTTTAAGTACTACTGTGCGTGACAGCTGAAGCATGGAATTCCTCCCACAGATGTTGCTTACCGCAAGGGGGCCGGCATGTTTAGGTCAGAACCTAAATATTTATATCTATTTTACACGGCCACCCCAATGCATAATTCATTTAGTTGCACATATGTATTTACATAAATACACTGTCATGTATTGCTAACACGCATGCATACACCCTCATATAGTCACTCACACATATAAGCAGCATAACACGGGTAACTGAGTTTTCCATCGGATAACAAATATCCCTTGGAAAACCCCCGCACGATCTCCGGTCCGACACAACGGAGATCATTTTCTTGTTTTCTGTTCATTTCAACCACGGAGGAAGAAAGTCGCTGCTGCTGTCACGCCACATCAATACCAAAGGTAAAATATTGTACCAAATTTAACATTAAATAAATTAATTATTGTCATTATACTAATGCAACCATTCGCACGGTGCGAGAATATACATAGAGAAACATATGAAAATATCATGAAACAAAAGAGAATCAATGTAGAGTGGGACTCTTGTATTACTATTGAATATGAAAAGGTATTTAGCTGTTTTAAATGTTTGGGTTTCAATCATAAAGCTGTTGAATGTATTAACAAAAAAGCTTGTAGTAAATGTGGAGGTAATCACGACTTCAAAGATTGTACATCAATTGCTTATAATTGTGTATATTGTTGTGAACTTGTACAGAAAAAAACTGTTAGAGACGGATGTACACCATGCTGCATTCAGTAAAGAATGTCCAGCATATAAAAGATACATTCAGGTTAAAACCAAAATTAGAAAGTAGAGTTCAAATAGGAGCAATCTAATTTGTCTGTATCTCAATATAAATAGTATTTTATTTATTTATTTATTTTTATTTATTTATTTATTTATTTACTTGTATGTCTATTATACAGCAGACACTTAAGAATATAGTACAACTAATGTAAATTAAGTATTACTTAAAAAATAGGTTTTTAGTTTGAACTGTATAACCGATTTGGTATACGTAAAATCTAAATCCAGAAAATTTGAGAAATAGTTGTAATCAGACATAATTCTATTCAAGGGAGCGTTAGCACCATAGATTGTTCTGTTAAGTCCAACACGAAAAACCAACAAAATTTCGTAAATTTCTGCAGGGCACATTAAAGTTAACTAGCTGAAGTAAGGAAGGACAATCTATCCTGCCAGAAACAAGATCCATAATAAATGTAACCGATAATAGCGTTCTCCTATCGGATAACGATACCAAACTAATTAATCGACAACGAGCAACGTACGACGGAATCGGTTCAGTAAAGTTAAGAGAGCGTAAAGCAAAACGAACAAAGCACTTTTGGACTTTCTCCAGACGATTTATGTGGACTGAATGGTATGGTCTCCAAATGACAGCTGCGTATTCCATTTTAGAACGGACAAAAGCCGAGTACAAAAGCTTATAGGTATATGGGTCTGAAAAATTAGAAGAGTGGCGTTTCACAAAGGCAAGTGTTCCAAAAGAATTTGTAATTATGTAGTTTAAATGAGTAGTAAAATTTAGTTTGCTATCAAAATACACGCCAAGATCTTTAATTTCATTAACCTCAGAAAGGCACGAGTCCGCCAACCAGTAGCAAGTATCCAAAGGCTTGACCATTTTAGAGTAAGTTACTTTGAAACACTTGTTAATATTTATATAAAGCCTGTTCAAGGCGCAATAATCTAAAATTTATTAAGTTCACTTTGAAGCGCCGATGAATCACGCGAGTCACTTATTTCAGAATATATTTTAAGATCATCGGCATATAAGAGAAATCTAGACGAGTTAAAACAAAAAGAAACATCATTAATAAACAAGATGAATAATAAAGGACCTAATATGCTACCTTGAGGTACACCAGATGTAGCAATGAATGGATCCGAGAATGCCCCATCTATAGCAACCATGCAACTCCTGTTATGTAAATAAGATTTTATCCATTTGAGGATACTGGAATGAAAACCCAGGAATGCAAGTTTCTCAATGAGGATTACGTGAGAAATTTTGTCAAACGCCTTAGAAAAATCAGTATAAATCGTATCAAGCTGAAGACCATTACGAAAGCACGAATGGCAATCCTCAGTAAAGACTGAAAGATTGGTAACTGTCGAGCGTGCTGCCACAAATCCATGCTGATTTGCGCAAATTATATGTTTCACATGAAAATAAAGTTTCTCTTTTACAATGCATTCAAATAGCTTGGCAACAGACGACAACTTGGATATAGGCCTATAATTTAAAATATCATTTTTATTTCCACTTTTAAAAATAGGGGTAATAGAAGTGCTTTTCCAATCATCAATGAAAACCCCTGAAGCTAGGGACAGATTAAAAATAAGCATGAGAGGTTTTACCAGCGAGGTACAATTTTTCAAAAGTTTCATGGAAAGCCCGTCAACATCGGTATGCGAAGAGTCTTTGACACTCTTTAAACCTTCGATGACATCCACTTCAGATAATACCAAAGATCCAAAATCAATAGAAGAACACGGTTTATCGTTGAGGCTAACACGTAACGCATCTAGGTCGTTTACAGTCAAGTCCTCATCTGATACAAAGTTCGATGAAAAGAAGTTCGCAAATAGATTGGCAGCCTCACTGATCGATGAGGCTGAGACATTGTTGTAGTACACTGTTTTGGGAATACTCGATACATTTTTTTTCGATTTAACATAAGCCCAGAACTTTTTAGGATTATTCTTAATGTTTTTCTCAAAGTTATTAATATAATTGTCATATAAAAGTTTATTCAAATCATTAAATTTTTTATTGTAATAAGCATGCAACTCAAAAAAGTTGGCTCTTTTTGTGGCTTTGTACTTTTTGAAAAACTTATTTCTCAAATTTTTCAGATGCTTAAGCTCTGCCGAGTACCAAGGAAACTTATATAATTTACTCTTAATAGCAGGGATATATTTATGACACAAAGCTGCCAGAGAGCTCTTAAGGATACTGAAGCAGGTTGCAACTTCTTTATTTTTAAACGCGGAGTCCCAATCAATGTTGTTCAACTCTGCATCAAAAGCATTAAAATTGCAACGATCAAAATTAAATGACGGTTTGGTCATAGAGGTAGACGATTTGAAAAATTCTAAAAATTCAACTTCCAATAAGATCGGGATATGATGCAAATTAGCAGGTGATATACAAGTTGCAGCCTGCGATAACACAAAATTCAATTCATTACTTATGAAAATCAAATCCAGAAAGCGATGCAGCTTATTACATAAATCATTAATTTGCGTTAAGCCGATACTTAAAAAGTTATCTATGACATAAGATTCAATAGCACTTGTAATATTTACAGCTGTTAAGTAGGAATTGTTATCAAGATAATTCCAGTTAACAGAGCTCAAATTGAAATCGCCAAGAACGCATAATTGATTGTTACCAATGTCTTGATGAATTGAGAGAATGTTGTCAATATGCGATTTGTAGACACATTCATCACTCAATGGCGGAATATAAGAAACACAAATATAGAGGTAACCAGTGGAACCACACAAACGGACACAAAGTTGATCGAGGAGGGAGTCGTTATCACGCAATTCACAAAATGACGCATGCAAATTGCACCGGGCTGCTATTAACATACCTCCACCTCTCTTGCAGCCAGTTTTAATAGGATCTCTGTCCTTACGAAAAACATCATAACAGCGTATGTCAAAAAATTCAGCATCGAAAAATTTGAATTGAGCCATGTCTCAGTTAGAACCAACACATCATATTCTAAAAGAGAGCTTATCATGCATACATTACTTGTCTTACTTCTAAGACCAGAAGTGTTTTGGTAATAAATCTTAATTTTCTCATAGCACTGTCTCGATCTATTAGGTTCGAGGTGGTTGCTTCACTTCTCTTTGAAAAAAACGGAACGGACGAACAGACACATTCGCCGGCCAAATCTCTGGATTCATCAGTTTTTTATATTCGCTTTCAACCACACCCAATTTGAAATTAACAAATCTAAGAGAATTTGTATCAATCTCTTTTTTACCAGCTTATGGCAGCACAAATGTTGCTTACCAACGTGCGCATATTTTTCGACATGCTCCATAATATTCTCCGGCTGAACCGAAGGCTTAAATGAAGCTAAATGCAAATATTTAAAACGGGCAGCAACCAGCAAATCATCACTCTCACCAGTTCCTACCAGTGGTTTTTCTTGCTGCCTCTGTTTCTTTTTATTTTTGCTCTTACTTTCCACTACCACCCATGCATTATTATTATCCGAAGCTGAGTTAGTAAGAGATGGAGAGATCGTATTTTCTGCATTATCAAACCGCGATTTATGCACCGGTTTGTTGGTAGGAGCATTAGCAAGCTCATTATTGTTTACACAAGCATTGAATTTCACTGTACTATCCATTGGCACAGCAGAATGAAGCGAAGTAAGAGGGCACAGTAGAAAACGAAAACACCTCAGCATTGTTGGTATTTGGCACACTAGGAGAACTAACAATTGCAGCAGAATTAATTGCAGAGTGTAAGCAACCAGAATTAAGAGCTTTTGCTTCAAGTCTTTGACCTCGATCACCAAATCAGCAACAATGGAATGCAAATTGTTATGACACATTTATCACAATTGAACACTATATTTTGTTGCTTTTCATAAATTTGTTATGTTGTCATCATGCTCTTGCATGAACTATGAACTACGGCCTTGCAAAGTGAGCAACTTAATGCATTATCTTTGGCAATAGATTTACCGCATAAATCACACCTCGTACGTAAGAGCGACATTGTAACGAAAAATAAATAGCAATACAAACACAGGAGCTAAGAAAAAACACGTCCGTTTAGCTTAACTTCAATTATTGGAAGTCTTGTTTTATTTAGGGAACAAAGCAGAATTGGAAAGACTTATTGAAATTAAAAATCCAGCTGTAATACTGTGTGCTGAAACATGTACCACAAATTTAATATCGAATCAGGAGTTGAGCATACAAACTTATAACCTAGTCAGATTTGATTCACATAGTAGGCATACTGGTGGTGTTCTGATGTATGTGCATGATTCCATCGAATATAGCAGTAAGTATGATAAAGCAATAGCAAAAAATATGTAGTGTTATTTTGTTTTAAATTGAAGCATTTTTACCCAAAATGGCAAATCGGTGTGGTTTTATCACTCACCGAGCACAAGCGATGCGGATTTCATAAACTACTTACGTAGTTAGGTAGTACTAGTGAGCTGTCTGTAAATAACATTCTTGTCGGTGAGTTAATATTAATTTAAATAATATGTCAGCATATAGCATACAATTAGTTGAACTTTTTAAATCATACTGTATGTATCAAACAATTGGTTTTGATACTCGTATAACCGATGTATCCAAAACAAAAAATTTATTAACTTTTTTCGAATACTAAAGACATACAG